>JAVJIF010018891.1:0-92883 GCA_038442645.1 Agave tequilana | reverse complement strand
GAATGTCTCATACTCCTCCGCTGGGAGTGAGTTCAGGAGGATTACAGCCTTATCTTCCTCATCTACCTTGACATCTACGTTCATCAAATCTGTAAGAAGCTTCGTGTAGCGGTTGATATGCTCATTCACGGAGCACCCTTCTTCATCTGAAACCCATACAGCTTGCTCTTCAGCTGCAATCGCGATTCCACACTTTTGGTCAGATATTTTTTCTCAAGGGTCTCCACAACTGCCTCGCAGATGTCTCGTGTAACACAAGATATTGATGTCTTGTGTTAGACACGATCTAATTAACCCACACGCAGACCTGTTCATCTTCTCCACTCTTCTTCAGTGGTTTTTCCTCGTCTCTTCTCTAGAAGTAGAGTGTCCTCGAGGTTCGATGCATTCAGGGCATCCATAACCTCACATCTCCACATCCCAAAATTATTTGTGCCGTTAAGCTTCACCACGTCTATCCTCGGATGAGGATCCATGGTCTTAACCGATGTACTTTCTTCTGCCATTTATCTAACTGAAACCTCTATGTATGCAGAAACTAAACTGGAGATAGATACACAACTTCGATAAAAATCAGATTTTTACCTTCTTCCTGAAACCCTAGAACGAGTTTCTGACTGGATCTACTCAACTAATGATTCCCTGAGCACTCCTTGCGTTGTTCTGAGATCGACACACGATCCCACGAATAAGACTACCGCTGATCTGAGATTGACACACGATCTCCACCGAATCAGCTCCTGATGCCCTCCGAATAGCCAGAAAATCCCACGCGAAACCTGGGAAGCTCTTATACCACTTGTTGTGCGCCGACAATAACCCCACAGAGGAACCTAGATCTCCAAAGTACAGAAGAACAGTACCACAACCAGCACAAACAAAACAATCCAGAGAAAGAGCACAAAAACACAGATTTTAACGAGGTTCAGCCTTGTCGCCTACGTCCTCGGGGTAAGAAAGGGGGAGGGTTTTATTGATTTCAGCAAATCAATACACTTACAGCAATGGGGATCGGGAAAGTTCTGCCTCTGCTCTACTCTCCTCCACAATTGCTCTCAAACCCTCTCTCTCAGATACAAAACCCTAGAAATCCGAACAGCCCTTAAATAGGGTTCAAAATAACCCTTTCCGAAACAGGCAGACCCGACTGTCGGTCGACCGGCCGGTCGACCGACCCTATGCGCCGGTCGACCGGGCCGGTCGACCGTGCCCAACCGAGAGTTATGGCACTTCAGTCGGTCGACCGCCGGTCGACCCGATCTACTCCTGCGGTCGACCGGACCGGTCGACCGCTACGCTGTGCATGTCAGCGTGCACATCGGTCGACCGGACCGGTCGACCGCTACGCTGTGCATGTCAGCGTGCACATCGGTCGACCGGACCGGTCGACCGAGCCACTGCTTCTGCCGACGGTCGACCGGGCCGGTCGACCGTTACCCTGTTCTGCTGTTTTCTGCTGCTGCTGAATTCTGGATTTCCTTCTTCTCTTCGTCGACGACTTCCTCCCCTACAATATTATGCAGTCAGATCATGATTTTTTTTGGAAACTTTGATTTTTAAGCCGCCATCTAAGAGAGTTCTCTTAGATGACACCTGAGGTACATATTCCTCTCTCTCTCTCTCTCTCCACACATACACAATACGTGAAATTGCTAGTAATCATGCAGGTCAATTAGTGATATTAGTTGTAGTCGTCAGTTAGCTAAATTAGTGATTTAATGTCTAGAGAAAATAAATTAAAAGATGTAAAAATATTTATGATACATTAGAACAAATGGACCGTCATTAATGTCTAATTCTTTATATTGCAATTAAAGGATCTAAAAGTAAGGTTTAAATAGGGTCCTTAACGGAAATTTCAATCCTTCCTGTTTGTTATTCGATCCTACCATTAAATTAATATCCTTCAGAAGGCGGTTCCTAGGATCACAACCATGTTATAATCAAACCTAGGGTTCTAAGTGGCTTAGATTTTTTTTATGTCCACAAATTTACCTACCTAAGTGATTGACCAAAAGTAAAGTTTAAAATATTATAGTAATACAATAGGAATAAGTATCAATATAAGAAGCATCCATGTGTTTGAATAATTGTTGTTGGCTTAAGGGTCCATCACTCTAGTTTTGATGATGATAAACTTATGTAGTTATTGTACTAATTATCTGGTGCTATTTAAGTTGCAAAGTTTATCAAGATTATGTTTTAGTGCTTACCTTCAACAAGAGACTCAAAGTCAAGTTTTGAAGCTAACTAGTGTAGGTTCAAGAGCTTGAACTTAAAGAACGCATCTAGCACTCAAGAAGAAGTCAAGCTCAAAGAAACTGAATTTGGATCAAGATAAGATGAAGAAGAAGATCAGAAGAAGAAGACTTATAATTTGTAAAAAGGTTTGTAAGTTTAGATTTTGAAAAGTTTAAATTAGACTTAATTGCTCAAACTTACACACACACACACACACACACACACTAAAGTTTGACATTAGTTTTTGTGGTGGAGATTTTCTGACACAATTAATCGGACAGTCAATCTCACACCACAAGAGAAAGGCTATTTGATTACCATGTGATAATTGAAGATTTCAATATAGTAAACAGACGGATACACATGATTTTGATGTGAAAATCCAAATTAAGAAAATCACGGGAAGAGAGAGAATTCACTATAGTCCTAAGGTTACACTAAATTATTTTGAATACTATTATGTTTTCAAACTTTCAAATGCGCTCCTTTTCTTGAGGGACATCAAGGTGCATAAAAACCCTGTGGCATTGTAATTGAGCATGAAATTTTCAGATCTCCAAAACCGTATGATTTGCAATTGCAATTTCCTCAAAACTACTTAGATAACAATTTCGGATTGTTGGGATTTATATGCAAAGATATCCACCACTATTCATAACTGCCCCCCCACTGAACCGAAATAGGAATGCTGAAACATTTAGAATGTGGGGATAATCTAATTGTGTAACTAACTCCATAAATCAGGAAATCCTGCCGCTGAGTTGTATCCAGTGTGGATATGGGAGTCTTTGCGGAGGGCCTTGCTGTGGGTCAGAACCTCCAACTAGTGGAATAGTTTTGCCTGAGTTGAATATCCGGGCGAATGATCCCAGATAGATGTAGTCAGAGAGGGACCTGATAGTTGCGGATGTCGGAGAGGGGCCTCGGGTCAGGTGTGGACTCGAAGAGGGACCTGGCAGTTGCGGATGTCATAAAAGGACCTCAGGTTGAGTATGGACTTAGGACAATGCCTGAGGCTTTTTCCTTGGACCCGCAATGGTCCAGCTGGTATATCGAGTTTGTTGTTTGCGTGAGATGCTTCTGATGTAGTGGGACATGTGTCACGAGCTTAACAAGGGTTAAAATCTGACTACTACAGATGCCTCCCGCTCTTTCGATTGCAAGAGTCATGGGAGGGGAATCAGAAGAGAAAAGTTGATAGGAGCTTTAAAGTACTTCTGAGCTCTTCTGAAAATTTATACAAGTGAGGATCTGGTTCATTATTATGAATCCCTGGAATTACGCTTGAAGGCCGCGCGACTGGATGAAAGCTGGCGTGTTAACTAATTGAATTGGCATGAAATCTGTGACTGGTAATTTTTCGAATCCTGGCATTATTATGATTGAGATCATGTGGCAGAGGCGGTTAATATTCTACAAATTCAATTGACAGAGAATCTTGGGATGTGGACTAGTTTTTTTGGAGATTGGAGATTTGAATTGGGGACGTTTCGACTCCTCTTTCATCTATAAATAGGGTGGAGTCCTATGGCTGAAATCTACCCATCTTACAAGGACCTTCTTGCTTCCTAGTTCTTTGTCCTGGTGGGTTGCAATGTCTTTTTTTTTTCCCGTCCAGTGGAGGTATGAGAGGGAGAGGATGGAGATGGAGGTAATGGATGTCGGGCTCCTGTCTTGGGAGTCTGGTAGGCACAAAATATCAGTCTTCACGATGAGCTTGTCACAAAATATCAGTTTTTACCGACAAGGCTCTACTACCAGGAAGGATGGGTCATGCCTCTATTTTGACCTGGTTTGTTCGATTGATCAATCCAGCTCTCATCTTGGGGCTCAAAGTTCTTCTTTCAGAAGTATGTATGAGGGAGGGCAGGGTTTGTCCTGGCAGTCATGGCAGTGGATCTGATTCAATAGTCATCATTCATGTCAAGTAGTCATCACTCTGGTCGAAAGTCGGGAAGGGAATACAGGAACGTTGCTCGGGTTTATCACCAGGGAGCACTCCCTCTTCTGGAGCTCTTACTTCTTCCTTCGAATAAGCATCAGTGATGGGATATCATCACTGACTTGTGAACTCTTATCTGGTGCTCGAGACACAACATGTGGCTACATCTTCCTGGGAGTTCTTAATATCGTCGTGAGGAAAATTGGTGGGAGGTTGGTGGAGCTGCCTTATGGATGCTGCCGTGGACGTTTGCTCTCGGAAGGTGTCCTTGAGGAAACCCTTGGGGCGCGGATGGATAAGAGCTAGATCACTTGTATTTCTTTTCAAAAAATTTCACATAGGAATGTGGCACAATCTTGTATTACTCTTTTGAGATTTGAACAAGTACTGGAATCAGAATGAAAAGATTTAAAATAAATATTTATATTTGAAATGAAAATGATTGTATGAATCTTACATATTTTATTCTACCATCTGTTTTGTTTGGAATTGACTGTGTCTCTTCGGAGTGCTTGTCTTTGACTCTGGGACATTTGATTAGCGCATGGATGGTTTAGTATGTTTGTTGTGTTTCCAAGTGAGGGGTAGTCCCATCAGTAGTTCCTGTAAGTTTTATCCTCCAAGCTGGAACAATCCCAGTAATGGAGTTGGGCCTCCGAGAGGGGAAAATCTATGTTGCGGAGTTGGGATCGCATGTGCTTTCGAGTAGAGAAAATCCCATCAGCAGAGTCGCAAAGCCGGAACTCTAGGAGGGAAAATCCCTGTGGCAGAGCCCAGACTCCGAGTAGGTGATATTCAACATAAGAGTAATATGGATGTATGTAGGCGAACCTTTGTTGCTGTCTCCCAGTGAAAAAAATCCTATCCCGGGATGTACAGAACAGGGGTCGGTAGTGGTAGTAAGATGCATATACATGCAAGTAATGTAACATTCTTAAATACAGTGTTAAATGCATAAATATAAGGAGGTAATTTGGATTGAATTTGCATGGTTCTACCCCCATGAGACTAGTACGTCAAGGGGATGATCCAAATAAGAAAACCCTCATAAATATACTTTATGTCCTACGTAGCTGTTGACTGTGTGTGCACAATCTGAATTGTCTGAAGTCACCAATTAAATTTCAAGCATGTTTTTCGCTGAATTAAGGTGTTACTTGATGTTTCCTTCCTCCGAAGAGCATTCGACCCTTAGCCTCTCAGGACTCGTACGTTAAGGAGATAATCCAAATAAGAAAACCTTCATATATATACATTATATCAGAAGTAGCCATGGTCCCAGAAAACATGCAAAAATGGGGTCTAAAGTGGGAATGTTACCCAACAACAGATTAGATACGTCTATTTCGAGTTGGGGTCCCACATAAATTGGAGTGACGATTCGGTACCTTCGAGTGAAAGTAAATCCTGTAGTGGAGTTGGCCTCCTATAAGGAAAATCTCACACTAGAGTTGTCTCCCGAGTGGAAAAAGTCCCATATCGGCATATAGATGGCAGCTCCCAAGCAGGGTGGTATCCCCGTATTGGAATAAGGATGGAAAGACCTCAATAAAAAAAAACTAGGGGGGTTCATCTGCTGGTAGGTTCAGATGAAGAGAGCCCGTAGACTGGTGCTTGTGATCCGAGTGGGGAAAATCCCATCAGCGGAACATCAAAAGAGAGGGGAAAATCTCTACAGTAGCGTGGGAGACTTTGAGTGGGGAAAATCACGTAGTGAAGGGTTTCGACTTCCGTAGGATAACCGAGAGAGTGCGAGTGGGAAAAATCCCATAGCGGAACATTAAAAAGTTGTAAGTTGAATCTAATTTATTTCTAAATTAAAAGGTCAAAAATATAAAGTTTAAAATTTTAATTGAGTCGAAACCCGGGCTTAGCACCAAGGGTTCTAACATAACATAGGTTTTGTTTTAATATATAAAAAATTGGGTTTAAAGACTTTTTGAAAAGAGAAACAATATTTTGATTTATTTTTTTGTAAGAAAATAAGTTAAATTTAAGGAATAGAGGAATCATAAATAAGATTTCTTATACTTAATCAAAATTAGATTATTTGTTTAATTTCTAGGGTTAGGAAGAAAAATTGAAAAAGTAATTTAGTCTTGATTTTTACCTTAATGAAGTATGCATACTTTATACACTTAAACACTTAGGGTTTAAAAACAAATCTTTTTATGTCTTATAGAAAAAGAAAAAAAATATATATATTAAAATCCAATGATTAAGCTGTGTATTTATGCCTCATAAAGCATAAGTATTCACGCCTAAAAGAGGTCCATAGTATAAATAAAATTCTTAGTTTTGTGTCTTATTTGCTCGAGTCCTTAAATTCTTGGGGTGTTTTCTCACCTGGTACCCTAAGACCGTCTGATTTGAGAGTCACCAACTTAAGGCTCATTACATGGGCAAATTAGAAAGCCTGATAGAACTAAGGGGTATTACCGTCAAAATGTGAAAAGTAAGGCATAAGAGTTAAAATTGAAGAATCTTGAGTCAAATACTCACAGTATCAAGGCGCATATGAGTTAAGGTAAAATAATAGATTATATGAGAAACACAGTTTTAAATCCTTACCTTGATTGATAACAAGTTTTGAATAGAGACTAAATTTAGAATGAATAGTTTGGTATTCCTATAACTTATGAATTACTTGAATTTTTACAAAGAGTACTTCAAATATGTTTTTTTAATCAAAATGTGTTTTCAAAATACTAACACTTTGTGTTTCTTTCTTTATGGTATTTGTGGGTGCAATTCACTAAAAATTCTCACGAGACAAAACTCATCCTCTAAGGGGTAATTTAGAGGTTTAGCAGCTTGTTGCACATGCTAAGTGCACCGTGATTCCTACGAAAGTGAGTTAGATTAGGTTAGCTCATTTTTTTACAAGCAAAAGATAAGTGTGGGGGTGATTGTACAAATGTATTGCATATTTAGTATCACTTTTTCTTATTTATTTTGTAATAAAACTCTGCTATTTAATTCATTTTAATGTCTATTGGTGTGCAGGATAATTAATGAAGAAAAAAGAGAAATGGACCGCTTTATCTGATTAAATCCAGAGATTTAAAGATAGGATTTTTAACTCAAGCAAATCAATAAAGATCTACTCAAATCCAGAGATTTAGAAGCAATTCTATCTGAAGACAGAATATATCAGAGAAGATAATTTCAGTTAAAAATTATTTTTTGAAGATCAATTTGATTGGCTGAAGATAAATGAAGATATCACCAAATTCAGAGCTCAAAACAAAAAAATTAATAGATAAAGGAGATATCAGAGAGTCCCAACCACACCAGCCCCAGGATCTAGCTAAGCCATAGAAACGCGGCTTGAAACAAGGTCAAAGCCACATTTTTCTGACAATCTTTTTTAAATTTGGGGGAGCATTTGCTTCCCTTATATTTGTACGCTCTCCCTTATCCTATTTCTCCTATAAATACTGGCATTTCTGAAGGCAGAAGAGCATTACTGAGCAGAGAGTTAGAATTATGTTTAGGCTTGTAGTTTAACTTATGTTTTTTCTTTTTCTTTATGTAATTTATTATTTTCTTTATAATTTAGGTTAGAGAAGAGATTCATGGGAGAAGGAGAGGAAAATTTGTATTGAGAGTGACAACAATGTAAACTGCTTCTTTTCTTTCAGCATTTTTTTATTTAATCAAAAGCTTGTTTTTCTTATTCTTCTTATTTTTGCTTTGCTTGCCTTCCTTGCTTGCTTGTAATCCAAATGAATCTGATGGCCTCAAATATGCATTGCCCTTGCAAGTGCCACTGATGACTTATGGTGATGGATATATGTTTCTAATAGTTAGAATTATTTTCTACTTTTAGTTTATGCTTGTACTTTTGTTTGATAGATAGATAGGAATGGGGAAGATCCTATATGCCATGCTATAATCACCTACAAGCAAAGGTAGGTCATCGATACCGATCAGAGGTAAAGTAAGCTTCAAGGAGGTAAGTAAGTATTTCTTTTAGTTTTTTCTTTCTTTATTTCTTAAGTTAGAAACACATCCTCAAAACCAATATTTCTTCTTTCTTCATTCTTCTTTTTTTTTAACTTAGTTTAGCTACACTTTCCAACACCAACAACATCTTCTTCTTTCCCTCTTCTGTTACTAACACTTTTCTTTTCTTTTTAAGAAACAAAGAAAAACAATTTAACATGATCTAGTAACTTAGAAAGTAAGACTTATTTAACGCTTCTATCGCAGTCCCTCATTGTGGATCACGACCCGCATAGCCACTTGTTATAGTGGTAAAACTGAGCAACCTACCACATTCTCTAATCTATTTCTAAACTTCTATTTTCTATGCAGGTTCAGATTCGATCAAATTTTGATGCTTTATAAGACACAAATACCCAGCTTAATCAGAGAATTATATATTATATGTGTTGTGTGTGTGTGTGTGTGTGTGTGTGTGTGGTGTGTGTGTGTGTGTGTGTGTGTGTGTGTGTGTGTGTATGTATGTATGTATATTCTTTTCTATACATATATTAAAATAAAACCTATGTTACGTTAGAAACCTCCCCCACACCTATCTCATGCATTGTCCTCAATGTAAGAATGAAATGTATATATGCAAAAAAAAAAAGAGAAGGAAAACATGTTACCTTAAAGAGATGGTTCCAGTGGTGGTCAGATTGGGCCAAACATTGTTTCCCAATCTAAGTAACGTGAATTTTCAAAGAACCCGCCTTTGATGACCTCTTCTGATTTACAGTGTTCCTACCCCTAAATTGAATAGGATCATGCGAGACCCTAACATTATAATCATCCCGGTTATATGACTAGTCTTAGAATATCATCTCGGAGTCACTATGGTCTATACATTGGTCCAACAAAAGAATGTGACTTAGTAAAATTGTTGACTTGAGCTTAAGAGTGAAATATTCGGGAACCGATATTGATTTGACAATATGACTTAAATCAAGTTTAGGTTCAAAAGTGAGTTTTGGTTCAAGAGCTGGTTTCAAATCAAAGAATTGAAATTCACATTCTTTTTCCATCAATGGAATATGGGTATTAAAAATTGATGATTCAATTTCAAGCCCTATGGGTACATAAATCAGTGTTGGCTTGAAAAATGGGCTCAAATTGGGTAAGGACACCAGAGTCAACATTGATTCAAAAACTGAATTTGAATCACAAAGTTGTGGATCAGGTTCACATCACAATCAAGTTCTATTTTCTTGAAGTGAAAGTTGCCAATTCGTCAAACATTTGAGATTGGTTAAGTTTAAGTTGGTGTGAGAAAATTGAATCTTGGTTAAAGTCTTTAAGACACCATGATTCTTAATTCCTATCAATATGACTAGGGAATCGGGAATAGTCAAAAATTGGGTAGAGAGTTTTCTCATTCCTATCATTAATTATGTTGACCAAATGACCTATTTATGATTCTAATCTATTGAAGGCATTTTGAGACAGAATATAATCATATTGGAACTGAATCATAATTTCATACTCTTTTCTAAGTCAGTAGGTTTTTCTTGTTGTGATGGGACTTGAAAAATGGAGTAAGGATTTTGAATTTGAAAATTTTGATGAGATTGTGAGTCCTTCATGTTTTGAACTTTTCGCTCGAACTCATGCAAGGCTTCTAGAATTTTTTCGTTCAAGGCTTCAATTCTCTTTTTGAAATTAGATTTTTTTCCTCTAAAAAAAAGGTATGTGGGTAAGGTGATTATTGTTGTAATTCATTTCACACAAACTGATAAAAACAAACAAAGAAAAATAAATAAACAAACAAAAAAAATCTAGCCTATGTTAGGGTAGACCTCAGACCTAGACAACTTCTAACTGACTAGACTGTCCAAGGGACGTATTTTACAGCAATCTGACTACCAGTTAATCATCCAGGTAGCGGCAAGACTCGTGGGTGGTATTGTGCCTGAACAACGGGCCTAATTATGCCAAACCACTGTTCTTCGAGGTTTCGCCTCTCAATCCGCAACCTTTGACACCGATTTGGCTTGAGTTAAACTCTAACAACTTCCTTCTTAGATTAAACTCCTATTGAGCCCGAGATGTCTCTAGGGCCATTATCTACTCAGTTTTAGTTAAACTAAGTTAGTGAGTGAGGAGATGGTTTTGGGCTAAGGAAGGGTAATGACTTCCCCACCTTATTTTGTTCAAGGATATGCCCTTAATCGTTTTAGTGCAAGTGTATAAGTATATAGCAGAAATAATACTTAAGCAATGTATATCCTCCAAAAGTGTTTTTTAAGTTACATGCAATACATACATACCTTTGCTCTAGTACTCTTCAACAGTAATATAAATGTAAGCGAAATTAGACAAATACCCTAATGTTTATAAAGTCTAAATCGTTTTTACCATTTACAATCAACCAAGTTACTATTGAATTAATACAGTGTGCATAATAGGTTAAGTAGAAAAAAAATAAATACTATAGAAGATTGTAAATTTCAATTCAAGAATTCTGCAATCAAGCAGAGAGAGTATTCACTCCGTGCGCAAACGCGGCTCTGGCCGCGTTTTCGTAGCAAAGCAGAGATTTTCGCAGCAAAGCAGAGAGCTTCCGGGATATTTTCAAGAGCAGTCCCAGAGCTCTTATATGTATTCTGTAGCAATAATTTTTCTGATATTAGCCACTGTACATAAAAAATAGAGAAAAAATAGTTAACCAATTAAGTAAATTTAAAAAAACTTATCGTCCCTCCCGGTAATGGCGCCAAAATTTGATTGAATCTGAACCAGCACAAAAAATAAAAGTTTAGAAATAGATTATAGAATATGCTAGGTTGCTCATTCTTCCGCTATAGCAAGTGGCTATGTGGGTTATGATCCACTAGGAGGGATTGCAATAAAAGCGTTAAGTAAGTCTTACTTTCTAAGTTAATAGATCCGGTTATATAGTTTTTCTTTGTTTCTTAAAAAGAAAAGAAAAGTATTAGTAATAGAAGAGGAGAAGAAGAAGAATATGTTGTTGGTGTTGGAAAGTGTACCTAAACTAAGTTAAAATGAAAGAAGAATAAAGAAAGAAGAAATATTGGTCTTGAAGATGTGTTTCTAACCTAAGAAATAAAGAAAGAAAGAACTAAAGAAATACTTCTTACCTCCTGAAGCTTATTTTACCTCTGATCCATATCGACGACTTATCTTAACTTGAAGGCAATCATAGCATGACATATAAGATCTTCCCCATTCCTATTGACCTATCAAATGAAAGTACAAGTAGAAACTAAAAGCAAAAAATAATTCTAACTATTAGAAACTGATGTCCATCACAACAAGCCATCAGTGACACTTGCAAGGCCAAGGTATAATCGAGGCTATCAGATTCATTTGGATTACAATCAAGCAAGGTAAGCAAAGAAAAAATAAGAAGAAGAAGAAGAAGAAGAACAAGATTTTGATTAAATAAAAAAGTGATGAAAGAAAAGAAGAAGTTTACATTGTTGTCACTCTCAATTCAAATTTTCTCTCATTCTCCCATGAATCTCTTCTCTAACCTAAGTTATAAAGAAAATAAAAAATTACATAAAAAACAAAAATCTAAGTTAAACAACAAGTATAAGCCTAATTCGAACTCTCTACTTAGTGGTGTCCTTCTGCCTTCGAAAATGCCAGTATTTATAGGAAAAATGGGATAAGAGAGAGCGTACGAAGATAGGAGAAGTAAACACTCCCCAGATTTAAAAAGATTATCACAAAAACGTGGCTTTAGCCATGTTTTTGTGGCCTAGATTGTTGGCCCAGGGGCCTTCCACTCTAGTTTTGATGATGATTAACTCATGTAGTTATTGTTTACTAATAATCTTGTGATGTTTAGTTTCAGATACTTAACCAAGATATTAGTAGGTGATTAGCTTTAACAAAGGAGATTTGGAGCTTTCACATGGTGATTCAAGAGCCCGAGCGTCAAAGTCATATCTAGCACTCGTTGGAGTCAAGCTCGGTGGATCACGTTTGGATCGAGTCGACTTGGAGAAGGAGCTCTACAAGAAGATTTCGGTACAATGTTTAGTTTGGTGTTTAGATCCATTGTAAAGTTAGATAGTGTGGTATGCTCAAGTTCACAACACACACATTTGTTTAAGTTTCATGTTTTGGCTTTCGGTTTTGGTTTAACCGATCTTGGTTTTCATGAATTGAATTATATCAAAACAAGTTTACATGGTTTAATGTATATTAGATTTGTTCTATATACATGTATGCTTCAACTATTTAAAACAAACTTAGTTTGATAATCTATTACATGAGTTTGGAGTTTGGTATTTTATCAAAACTTATTTTCGGATTTAATGTCAAAAACAGTGATATATATATATATATATATATATATATATATATATATATATATATATATATATATATATATATATATATATATATATTTCATGTATATTGGATTCTATCCATATACTACATGCTTAAATGTTGTTTCTATATCATGTTTTTGTATTTGGATGAGTTTTGGACAAACGATTTTCCATTTCAAAAATCCTAGTTTTGAAAAATACGGAATTTGGTTTTCGGTAAAATTTCCATAACACAAAAAGAGTTCAAAATGTTTGTAACTTGATTTGATTTTTACTCAAACAAGTTTGTATTTCAAAGAGAATATAAGAACTTATTTTGTGGATTTTTAGAGATTTTATGAGATTTATTTGACAAATAAAAACCCAAGTTTTAAATCCCTTAATCAGCCCTGCCAGGCTCTGGCGGTCAACCGGGCCGGTCGACCGGACGTGCATAAAAACGTGCACGCTGACCAGCCACTTAGGCCGGTCGACCGAGCGGTCGACCGACTGAAACTGCCCCACTCTCGGGTGGGGGCGGTCGACCGGACGGTCGACCGTGAGGCTTGGCACGGTCGACCGAGCGGTCGACCGGCCAGAGAGCAACTGCTCTCTGGAATTGGCGCGGTCGACCAGCAGGCTTAACGGTCATATTTTTGACCGTTGGCCGGTCAACCGGCCGGTCGACCGGAAGGTCAAAACAGACCTTTCTGCCTGCCAACGGGCAGATTCTTTTGGGGCCTATTTATACCCCATTTGAGGGCTGTTTTGAAAAAGATTTTTAGAGAGAAAATTTTCATACTCTTTAAGTGTTTTTCAGCAAAAAGTTTTGGGTTCAAAATTCTTAATCTCTATTGTTTTTCAAGTGTTTGTAAATTCAAAGAAAATAGTCTTTTGGGAAATTGGTTTTTGGTCTAAAAATTCTATATCTATTTGAAGTTTTTCCCAAGTGATTTTCTTTGATCAAAACACTTTGTTTTCTCACACTTGAGCTTATCATTCTACCTCTCTATAGGATCATTGTTTTGTGAGAAAGAGATAGTTTATGGTTGTGGAAACCACCAAGTTGTAAACCCTCCTACTTTGCGTTATCCCTCTTATGTAGAGGTTGATTATTGGAGTGGTGGCTTTGTGCCCTATCCCTCTAGTGAGAGATTGATTGGTTGTTTGGCTTTGTGCCTATCCCTCATTGTGAGGTTGATATTGGTGGCTTTGTGCCTAGCCTCTAAGTGTAGAGGTTGTGTTTTTAATTGAGAGAGGAGTCCTGTGTATGGGAGTCCTGTGTGGACAAGTTAGTGAAAATCCTCAGTGGAGGTTCCCTGTATGGGAGTCCTGTGTGGACAAGTTAGTGAAAATCCTTCTGTGTGAAGGCGGGGACGTAGAGCTGTGTGCTCGAACCTCGAAACATATCCGTGTGTTAGCGATTGATCCACTTTATCTTAACTCTCTCTCTCTTTTACTTTGTGCCTTGCATCATTTCATACTGCTCATTCATATATTATACGCTTGGCTTGTTTTGTGTGTGCCTCACTTGTGTTTAACCATGAGAGCTTCATATAGCACCTCAACTCTTATTCAGAGGAATCAAGAGGAGTTAGTCCAGAGCCCTTCACCGGGAATTCGGCTATACTCGTTGGTTACATTAAGTGTGTTGCTATTTTAGTTTTAATTTTCGCATTTTGTTCATTAGATTAGTCGTACACCTATTCACCCCCCTCTAGGTGTACTTACATAGATTTGGTCAGGTGGCCAGATCCGGGGCTCATGTGGCTGGGATTCTACAATATCTCCTTTTATCTATTGTTTTTTTCTATTTTGAGCTCTGAATTTGGCGATATTTTGGTTCATCTTCAGTTAATCAAATGGATCTTCAAAATTTTATTTTTAATTGATTTTTAACTGGGATTATCTTCTCTGATATACTCTGTTTTCCGATAGAATTTCTTCTAGACCTCTTGATTTGAGTAGATCTTCGTTAATTTGCTTGAGTTAAAAATCCTATCTTTAAATCTTTCGATTTAATTAGATAAAGCGGTCTGTTTCTCCTTTTTTCATTAATTATCCTGCACACCATTAGACATTAAAATGAATTAAATAGTAGAGTTTTATTATAAAATAAATGAGAAAATCTGATACAAAATATATAATACACGTGTACAATCAGCATATCTGCTTTGACACTTGCGAGTTAGGAAAATCTCATCAACGAAGTGTACAAACATAGTCCTCTGAGTGGGGGAAATCCCAACAGCTGAGGTTATAATAGTACATGGAGGTGTGTATGTATGTATGTGTGTGTGTATATTGGTGTATGATCATAATATACATGTATATACATTTCTTTGTATTTATGTACCACAATTAATTTTTAATAAACCATCATATCCATAAGTTTCCAAAATTCATTCACACAGATTTCATCAAATCATAGTTTCTGAATATTCTATATAATCTTATTAATCCAAAAATATAACATTAAATCAGGGTTTAATAACTCGGGTGTTACGATACACATATACCATACCAACACATGAATGGATTACACATACATTTACACATCTATCACACTTGTACGTTATTCGTACTCTCCTTCCTCCACGAATGGGTACTAATCATAAAACATGTATACTATGCGCACTCCTCTTTCTCCACGAATGGATACTAAACACAAACAATGTATACCATTCGCATTCCCCATCCTCCACGTTTCGATTATTTATAACTCCCCTAGTAACTCCACAAATTCATCATTCATATCCCCACATACCATTAGTTCTACTAAGACTTATAATCACAACATAATCAACAGTCACACATGTACATATTGTAACACCCTGATTTATTGAAATCTTAATTTAATATTCTAATCCATAATTAATAAAATAATACATGATTATCTGAGGTGATGATTGGATTAAACTTGTGTAAATATGAATTTTTAGAAATTTTATGAAAAATTTTAGAGTGAAATAAAATATTGATAATTATAAATACATGTGTGTATACAGGTATGTGGGTAAATGCATTTATCCTTCATAAATAAATAATAATACCTTATCTTGTAAAGTACTCTACTAACTACCCTAAATATTAAAATCCTAAACTAATTAGTGGAGTTGAGGTGGCATCATCTTGGAGAACTTGAGGATGAGAGAGGCCAAGTGGCATCTTATGATTAATCACACACACACACACATGAGTATATATTAGGAAAATAGAGGACAATCTCATGTCTCACAAACTTACTCTCTCTCCCCCCCCCTCCTTTTCCCCCCAATTCTAGATATCTCCATATACCTCTCCTTGCGGTGGCTGACGACAGTAATCTCCCCACCCACCTCTCTCCTTCTCTTCTCTAACGCGCACGCGTGCGCGCGCACACACACACACACTCTCTCTCTCTCTCTCTCTCTCTCTCTCTCTCTCTCTCTCTCTATCCCTTTCCCTCTTTTTCATTTTCTCCCTGCCCCTCTCAATCTTTCCCTCTCTCTCCCTGAGATGGGCGGCAATAACTGCACCACCAACATCCACGGGCTACCACCAATAGCGAGGATGACAAGACAGCAGGGCAGGCTGTCGTTGGCTTGGCGGGCGGCGCTTGTATTGGCAGCGCGCATGCACGCTGTGAAAGAAGGGAAGCTTGGCACAGCCTAGGCAGCAAACAGCCAGCGAGGGCATAAATTCGAGTAGCTTGAGAGCACACGACCGAGTGTGAGAGACGACTAGCAAGTACACACGGTTGTTAGACCAAATTGTGGTGAGGGAGTTATTCCTTTATCTTGTGATTTAACTTCTTCAAATGAGAACTTTCTATCATATCATATTTTTGATTTTTGAAAGATAAATACTCTGGATTGTTTAAGTTTGGGGTTGAATTTTGACAAGTTTATTTCATTTGATTGTCTAAAT
Organism: Agave tequilana; assembly: GCA_038442645.1. Taxonomy (NCBI): domain Eukaryota; kingdom Viridiplantae; phylum Streptophyta; class Magnoliopsida; order Asparagales; family Asparagaceae; genus Agave; species Agave tequilana. Next base: position 76,521 of record JAVJIF010018891.1, on the reverse strand, counting down.
TTTGATATCAATTGCCCTAGGCTCTTGAGCTTGAATCAAATTGTGTGATCATAGAATAATGTGGCTAGTTCTTATATGCAAGTCATCGGATGCCCAAATTATAATTTGACAATGAAAATTCTTTTACCTCCTGTTTATTTCTTTAAAGTCAAGCTTGGGTTGTGCGAATGGGATGTAGGGAGGGGTTCATTCATGATTGGCATAATTAAGAAGAGTAATCTCATATTTGATTATTTAAATTATAGCTTGGGTTAGCATTATTGATTGTTGAAATGAGCTTGTTGTGTAAGTATAATTGAACAGATGTGACAGAAAATTGTGACTCCAAGGCCTAAACTATGTCTTCATTTGTGGTCCCTTTTTGGTGTACCGGAGAGGTAAGCGAGCACTCAATCTAGAATGGGATTCAAGGACTCTTTGTTCTAAGGTAATATCCCGAAGGAAATGGTTTTGCTGCTCTTAAATTCTTAGAAAAGGATTTCTATTTTCACATTGCATGTGCTAACTTACAATTTGATAGTTGACATGATAATTGGGTGGTTATTAATTCTCATAATATACAAGTGTGAGATTTGATTTTTCTTTAAAAAGAGGACAAAGAGAGGTGCTTGGGAACAAAACACAAATCATTGTTTAACATGAATATTGAATTTACTTGGGCAAGGGTAATGTGGAGTTTTGAGTATCATGAGCCTGAGGAGAATATTTTGTATGATGAGCAGTATCTCATTAACTTCTTTATCATAACTGGGTGAAGATTATTCTACGGCTAGATATTTATGTAAGAGAGAAGATTAGCTTATGCTTCAGTTGATTAAATTTTTCAGGCATATATCAGTATACTTGAGTTTTTAGGACTGACTCTAACAATTGGATTAATCAATTTTAGTCTCCAGCAATGTGAGATTACCTACTATAGTCCTTTTTAGGGGGAGAATTGACTATTCAAGTGGGACCTTGGTAAAAGGTGTAAAAGGTGTTGTGGGTGAGACATGTTATTAGTTTGGTGTCTTGTTTGCATCTGTAGTGGAAGGTCATTTTAGATATTGTGATTTATGTTCCACATGCTCATTCAATAGATTATTTACAAACTATTATGGTACTCGATATAAAATGAGATTATATGGAGTTAAAAACTTGTTAATGAAATATTTAAGAGTTTTCATACAAGGGTTATTTTTTTACATCAATTTACACTGTATAGATAAATCAGAGTAAATGTTATATCCAGTTTAATTCTCAAAGAAATGGATTCAGATAACGAGTGCATCTAGAGCTGGATAGATATCAATTTTCTGATCAAATATCAAGGATCAAGTACCAACTTGGTATTCATTTGGCACTTTGGCCTTCTTGCTCAAAGTCATAGACGAATACAAATTTTTGTATGTAATCTCACTTCTTCATTTAGATGCCTTTTCAATTAATAGAAATTTGATCGATAATTTCATGATTTGCATGGATTTGGGTGAATTGTATGAGAAAGTTTGTTAGTTATTTAACTTATGAGTTATAAGGGATAAGATTTTGTAGTAGATAATTAATCCCTTTGTGTATATGCAAGTTGATTGTGAATACCGGTTATAACCGATACTTAATTAAATTGATAATGAAATGTGGGATTACCTGCCAATCATAGAATTAACAAATAAATATTGAACTCAAATGGTAATTAGCTACAGTAATGAATGACAATGAAATTGTAGACCAGAAAATAGTTGCGGGGAAGATCGATAGTTGGGAACTGATAATTCTAGAACTAGTAGTTAATATTGGAAATGGGTTAATTAATAACATTGGTAGTCAATAATTGACTAATTGAATGGATAGTTATTGTATTAGGATTTTCTTGTGGAATCAAGTTAAATTAATAAGATTGTATAATTTGGTATGCTTATTAATCTAGGGTTCGAGAGTCCCCATGAGTCTTCTAGTCTTAATTGAATCAGATCTGAAATATTATACTAAACTGTATTTACGCATGCGGTGGGGGGTTATCTCTTCAATACTACAAGAGTTCCTTAAAACTGCAAGAATGAATCAAGAAGTGATTTACAAATAATTAATTGGATATGTCGTTGATGATATGATTATTGATACATGTGTATGTGTGATGATTATTTAAATCATAATGTATATCAATTATGTGAAATTGATGTGGTTATATCATGAGCCCTAATTAGAATCTGTTACATGGATAATAAATTAGAATTGGATATCGGTTAGAATAATTATAACCTGATCAACAAACATGTGATTATGTATTGAGATTTCATCTGATAAGTTGAACTTAATGACATATACGAACTTAAAAATACATGAATATATATGTGTGACATATTGACATGTATGCGATTGATAACATAAGAATCTAGAAAATCTATCGATAATTGAGAAAACAAATAAAAAACATTATTTGTAATTGTACTTGATTGTTAGAAAAATGAATAAGACATAACTGATTAATATGGTTCAGTTGCTTGATATGGTTGTGATATCCGTGAGTTCGTTTATGCACACATATATTTGGTGTTATTGATGACTGTTGATAGTAAATCAAGTATGATTATGAGTAAATTATCTGGTAAAGATAAAATAATAAAATGAATAATAATACAAGTGATTGATTGTATTGATAAATATTATTTATGAACTGAGTTATGAGTAACTGATATAATGTATAGCCGGTGATTATTAAGTACTCGACTAATGTTATCCTGAGTCTAGTAAGAATAAAGTTTTAATTATATAATATTGACGTGGTTAACTGATTGGTATGTACATGAATATAAATGTGTATGTGACTGGGGAATTGGCGGACTTATTGGCGGAGTTATTGACGGAGGTTTGTGACGTGGGAAGTAAGATTCATAAATGTTATGTGATGTGCATGATTATAAGTCACGTGGCTGGGTGATCGGTGAATCACCAGATGTTATATGATGTGTGTATCTTCAAGAGTGATACAAAGATAGATAATATATGCTATCTATATCACAAATGTGTATGCTGTCAAATATGATATGATTATGTGATATACAAATATATTCTGTGATATATGTATTATCTGGAGGGATAAACTATATTTATAATTTTGTTATATGAGATAAGATACATGTGTGATATATGTAGTGCCTGTGTAAGATGCAAACTGAGAAAATATTTTATATAACTCATAAACCCTATAATATGTGGAATAAAAATTTAAGAAAGTTAAAAAGAATCAATGACCAAAAGAGTCAGACCATCCCAGACTATGGCGAAATTGCTTTTATTGTTTAGTTATTATATGTTATCGATTCTCTGCTTCTTTTTGTAACGCCCCGATCCCCGGGTACGGAGACGTTACTGCGACGTATATACGCAGGTCATAAATACCCTCACGTATATACGCTAAGCATTAGTACATGTAAGAATCAGAGCTCAGAAAATATGTAGTGTATTATACATTCTAACATATGAGTATAATTACAAAGTTATCACCAGATGTGACACAATATTACGAGAACATTACATCATCGATAGGCACAAATATAAAATACAAAGAGATATACAAGTATGAATAGTACAAATGGTGCTCACGAGTTACAACAGGAAAACACGAGAGTTGAGCAGGGGCCCTGAAAGGATAGGGTTTCAGACGGTCTGCCGATGATCCACGCTATGGCTACTCCACTCTGATCAGCAATCGGTAGAATCCACAAGTTCTAAGCTCGAGGCCTGGACATGAGGATCCAGAGGAGTCAGAACTTCCCAACGAGTGGTGTTGCGAATGCCAAATGGCGTGCAGAGATAAGCACACGAGTATCGATAAATTCGAATTATAAACATGCATTGAAAACTGTGTCATGAGCACAAGATACATGAGCAAGTAGAGAGATAACAAGTGATATCAAGTAGAGAATACGCATGGTATAATAAGACAAGAACAGGAGACTAGTGGAATAGAACAAGTGGTAAAGCAGGATGTAAGCAGTTATGATATAATAATGATCATAAACCGAAAATTCGATGTAAAACCCGCTGAAAGCAAACTTGGCAAAATATACAATGGATACATAGTTGTGATCGGGGCGGAACAAGCACTGAAAAATGTGTGTTTTGTAAAATCTGTGAAAATGTATATGTGCTAATGTTCCCTCGATACTTTCGTTATAACATTGGCTCAACGGGTCGAATCCACAGGAATGGGAGGCGATAGAAGCATTAACAGTTCTTATTCACATCGGTTGTTAACAAGTTCTTCTTTATAAAAGAATGAGAAAAAGAGAAAAAAAAACAAAATCAAGAAGTGATAGGTGGAGAAGGCGATGAAAAGGCGAAGAAAACAAATGAGAAAGTAAAAATAATGGTGAAGAAGAAAGTGGTAAAGACATCGATAGGAAAATAATGGAAAGGTTTTGAAAATAATTTTTTAAAACAAAGTAAAAAGAATGAGAAAAACTATGAAAGAATACTCATGACTACTAACTACTAATTGCTCCACTAACCATGCTAATCTCTTAGTGATAGTTGCCTCACATGGATCTTTGGCCATCACTAATCCTTGATTTCAAGAGACGATACAAAGCATGGCACATAAGATTTTTCTTCTACATTTAAACAACACATCTATACCACACAACAAGTTGCAAGGTACTATTAATTCATCAAAATGGTTAGAGGTGAGCATGAAATAAAGAAGAAATTGCAAGTTTGCAAGTTAGTGGGTTAAATGTTAGAAATGTTAGAATGTTAGAACCCATCATCAAGAGCCATCAATGGCTCTTGCAAGAGTAAGGCCTTGTAGAGACTACTAGATTCATGTGCATTATCAAGTAAGGGGTTAGATGGTTAGTGATTAGTAGTTAGATTGCCATGAGAAGAAAAGTTAGTTAAGCATCATGTAGAAGATGGAGAAGATTACAATGGAGAAGAAAGGAGACACATTTACATAGATTGTCACCATCTATTATATCAATACTCTCTATCTCTTTCTGAATCTCTCAGCCCTACTACGAGATCTATAAAAGAAAAGAAAATACAAAATAAAAGAGAAAGAAAATCTTAATCTACAACTAGAAGAAAGAAACCTAGCCTAATTCTCCATCTGCCTGCGTTTCGGCCAAACCCTGCAGTATTTATAGGCAAAAGAGGATTCCAAAAGATAAGACGAGGCCACGCGTCGAAAATCAACGCGTGGCCCACCTTATGGCCGCGAAAATGCGGCCATAGCCGCATTTTCGCGGCCAAACCAGGGACTTAAGTCCCTGGTTTTGGTGAGCGTATCCCCGTCACTTCTAGAACCTTCTTGGTATATTTGGATTCGGGTATATTCGTCCGGATCTTCGTCTGACACCCGCAAGGGTCTAGGTTCAATGCATCTTCTAGAAACTTCCTTACTTGGCCTCCAAGAAATGCATATTTAATTACCCGAAAATGGGTTTAATTAAACTCTTATATTACCCTTTTGCCCTCCTTGTCTGATTATCTGCAAGAGAGACCAAAATACGGTTTAGACCGACATTTTATTCATGAATCAGTAGAAAAATGCGATGTTATAATGCAGAATTACAGACTAATCAAGTTTGCATCTTTATTATTATTATTAATACTCATCCTACCCAGATGTCTAGATAGTGAACTAGCGTCCCAGCGCACATATATCCACATCTAAGTAAAGTAAGGTTGTTATTGGAAACCAACGGGGATATCAACGAACAATATTTACAATGGGTCTCGTGCATGCCCGGGACCACGGTCCAGGGTGTACCATTGCTGGTGTATGAAACCGGCCGTAAGGCCTACAGGAGGGTCTTATAGGATTCCCTTATCAAGATGGTACCAAGAAAGAGGGAGCGCTGGGAGCCAGCGCTCCCCTCGGTCACCTGGAGGCCCTCAGGTCGAACCGGAAGATTTAGTTGCACAATATACCTAATACCACAGTAAACACGAACATATATTGATGGTCATAAGTTTCCCCCGACCAGGTGTAAGTTGTTCCTTTTTATAGTTTATTAGATAATTATCAAATTTTGGGAATGAGGAGGAATAAGTCAAGAGTATCAGGAATACAAGTGTATCAAGAGTACGGTTTGTACTGGAATATATCAAGATATAAGTAAGATGTAAGGTCTTCATTCCAGTTATCGTGATAATTATAAGAGTCAGGTACGCCATGCCGGATGTCAGGTGATAGCATGACTTGAGGGTGATATTAGGCAGGTGACAAGTGATGGCATAGTATATGTAAGCATGCAAGCGATACAGAAAAATAGTACCGATATACGAGTTTGGTATGAATACTCAAAAACCAAACAGTTTCAGAAAAAAATAGTATGAGTAAGAGTTCAAACTCTTCACAACCATGAATAGAAGAAAAAATAAACTGGCGAGCAAGTACAAAGCAAGCAAGCGCACACCCAAGCGGAGCTATGCAAGCTGGAGGTAACGTCAGTAAACAGTGTTTAACACTAGAGCACCTGACGGAGCTACTAAAATGACTCGGCTTAGAAGGCAAGTCCAAAATCTGGTAAAGTTTCGCCTAGACAAACCTAGTGATAAAGTGCTGAGTGCTGAGTATGACTACTAGGCGGAGCTGAGAGACCTGAAGGTCTAAGCGCACTTCTCTTTCAAGGAAGTGGGTGAGAGCCCAGAGGCTAAAGTACGTCCGGGGTCTAAGCGCACTCTCGGTAGCTACCACGAAACCCATAAGGGTGCAGGCCTAAAACAAATTGGGTAGCCAGCCTGGGAGTGGGCAGAAACCCATAGTCGGTACAAGAGTACCTGCAGTGTTAGTACCACACAAGCATGTTATAGCGTGATAATATCTAATCTACCGTGGAGTGGTGAAGCCTGGAAGCTGAGTGGAAAGCCCAGAGGCTAAGCGCAGCCCGGAGGCTGCGTATAGTACCTGCAGAAGTGTTAGTGTCAATCACACGCAAGGCAGTAGTGAGCAACATCGTAGGCATGGTATATGTATAAGAAATAAACTATCCTATTACAAGCATTCGTCACATGCATATACAAGTACAATCATGGGTACTCGGCCACACACAAATACAGGGGCGCAGATCAATACAAAATACATATAAATACATAATAAAATACACGTCGACCTGACAAAACGGACAAACCCAAAATGAGGTGAGGACACTCACCTAAATCTTCAGAAAAGCTGAAAACTCCAAAACCCAGAAACTCGCGCATGCGCCAAATATATTAAAATATAAATAAATATGAGAGAAAAAGAATAATAGAGAGGAGAAAGAGAAGAGAGAGAAAACAAAAGAAAGAGATAGCTAGAGAGACTAGAGAGAGAAAGAGAGAGCTAGAGAGAGATACTGAGGGGGAGAGAGAGACTATAAAGAAAGTGAGAGAAACAGTAGAGAGAGGAGAGAGAGAGCGGGGAGAGAGAGAGAGTGAGAACAGGGGGTTGTTGCCCCCTGCTCATGCACAGCGCCCCCCAAAGGGGGCCCACGGCCTGGCTATCGGTCAGGCGATGCCAGGTGGCGGTGCCGGCCGCTGGCAGGCAGGGGTGGCCGCTGGCCACCCAAAAGAGAGGGAGGGAAGAAGGGAGAAGGAGGTGGAGTTGATGGTGTAGATGGTGGTGATATTGTGGTAATGTTGATGATTTGGGTGGAGGTGGAGAAATTAGGGGGAGTTGAGATGGTGGAGATGGAATTGAAGGAGGTAGGAGGTGGTGGTAGTGGTGATGGTGGTGGTAGGCTGAAGAAGAAATTGGAGATGGTAGTTGATAGGCGTGTAGTTGATGTTGTTGTAGATGTTGATGATAGGAGAGGAGGTGGCCGGATTTGGGTGGCCGGCGTGGGCTTGGCCGGCCAGAGGTTACCAGTGGGAGAGGGGGTCACCGGGGTTTGGTGGAGGCGCCGGTTGTGGTGGGGTCTTGGAGTGGAAGGAGAAAGGGGGGAGAGAGATTGGAGAGTGAAATTGGGGGAGAGAGAGTGAGATTTTGAGAGAGAGGAAGAGAAATAAAGGAGGAAGGGGGAATAATTTGAGAGGAAGAGGAAGAAGGAGGAGGCAGCTGCATTGGCGGCAGAGGAGAAGAAGGAAAATGAGAAAGAAAGAGAAAGAAAAAGAAAAGAAAAGGAAATAAAAGAAAAAGGGGAAGACATTTTGGGGTGTTGTGTGGTGGAGGATTTTTGGGGAAAAAGAAAAGAAAAAAAATAAAGAAAAAGGGAGTGGATGGGAAAAATGGTGAAGGAAAGAAAAAGAAAGAAAAGAAAAACATATAGATAATACTTCGGATCCAGGAAAATCCCAAAAACACCGAAAAATGCTGAAAAATTGGATTGGTCCGAAAAGGTCTTGAAATTTTTTTTTAAATAGTAAATATTATTTAAAGGTACATGGTTAAATCAATTTTCAGAAATTTGATCTAGTTTTTAAAATAAAAATCTTGTAATCTACCAGCAATACTGGTCGATACCAAATCCGGCCGAGTTTTGATAAATTCAAAAAGTTCTTCAAAATTACATTAACGTAGAAAATATGATTCTAAAAATAATGTGAAAGCGAATTTTAGAAATTTGACTCCGTTTGTAAATTAAAATTCCTGAAATCGACTAGCGATACCGGTCGACACCAAAACCAGTCGAACTTTGATAAATTCAGAAAAATCTCAAAAAATACATTTATAGAAAATGTGATTTTAAGAAATAATATGAAAGCTGTTTCTAGAAATTCAAATCGTTTGTAAATTAAAAAATCTGAGAATCGATTAACAGCACTAGTCAACACCGATTTTGAAGATTTTCAATTTAATTCAGAAAAATTTCAGAAAATCATAAAAAATCTAGAATATTGAAAATGATGTTTGAAGCTGAAATCGATCAAATCTGACTACCAAAAAGATCAAAGAGCAATACCCTAGGATCGGGACCCCGATTCAGACTAGGGCTGACTCCAAGTTCACGAATGCAGATCCAAGACAAAACGATCATATAAATAGTTCATAATACAAAACAAATATAGGAAGTAAATAAAAAATATGATCAAAAATTTCAATACGTAACTAAGTATATATTTCTGAAATAGGGTTTTATACTTTTGTTTATCCACTTGCCTTTGTTATTGAAGAAAATCATATTTTTTATTGGATATGTATATCATTCCCTGATTTCCTTCTAACTATACTCACTGAGCTGTTAAACTCACCCCCCTCTCATTTCCATGATTTTTAGGTCGCGACGAGGCAGAGGGCCAGTGTAACACCAGGTTATTTAACCCTTGATTAATATATTGATATTCGGTGTATGATATTTTTTCAGAAATTCTTATGATTATTAAATTAATTATTTTTGTATGAAATGAATTTTGGTAATTCATTTAGAGAAATCCAGCGTGCAAACAAATAAGGAGTTAGAGATAGTTACAAAAATCATTAGGGCATATTTCTAGATCTCCAAAGCATGATGGTCCTCCCACCAAACTTCCTTGAAGGTGATACATTCAAAGTATTGTCCATCAACTACAAAAGCATCCACCATCAAGGCACCAATGCCCTCACGTCAAGGGAGAGCCCACACCTACATCAAATACAATAGGAGCGAATTTTGGTACTCATACTCTATTGGGTCCATGGGGGTTAGCATCTTTCCTAACCCAAACAGATTTATTTGCAAAATTTACATTATGTATTCTATCATAACAAAACTTTTCAAGGTGGTCCTTACGTCCACAATGTGTACATGTGTACACATGAGCATACATCATGTTATGTGTGTTAACATGAGAAGCATGTGTATGTCGTGATTTGTGTGCATGTATATGTGGTGCATGTTTCTTACGAAACATGGATTCCAATTTCATGTGATCCATAACACATTGGATCAAAGTGGAGCCCAAACAATCAACATTCTTCTTTAACATGATTATATCATTTTCAACATTAGAAGAAGAGGAGCATGCAATAGATACACTGGATGGTGAAGCTATAGTAGCATCGCAAATATGGTAATCTAAATCTTTTTTCAAAGACGTATTTTCTTTTGAAACTAAATCCAAATTCTTTTAAATTAAAGCAATTTTATTTTTCAAAGTTTGGTTCTTTTAAAACAATTTCAAGTTTTGAAGTCAAAGTCTCATTTTTCTTCAAAACAACATCACAATCATTTTTATTCTTTAAAAATTATTTTCCTTTAAGGCAAGGTCAAGTTGGGATTTCAATGAGTCACTTTCATTTGAAATCTCATCCTTCTCTTGCAAAATAATATCAAGTTTAGAAGACAAATTTTATTTTCTTTTTTTAATTTAAAGCTTTTCTTTTTAAAACTTAATATTTTTCTAGTAAGTTTTCACACACAAGAGATAGTTATTCATTTAATGCATCAGCATCAACATAATCATCACTTGAAGAACTAGCACAATTATCTAGATGGGTGTCCGAGTTTATCTTAAGGGAGTCATTCCCTTGGACCATGTAGCAAGCTTGTTCGGATTCATCCTCACTAGATGCTTCCTCCATATAGTTTGGCGTTTGAAGCTTTGAAGAGGTTAAAGTGTTCCATACTGCAAAAGCGGAATCACAATGAGAAAGCATAAAAAAATGTTCTTTACTTAGTGTGTTTTTAAGTGTTATTAGGGTCTGTGCATTGGCCTCTATATGCTTGCTATTACCAAGATAAGATTTCTTGGTAGCGGTAAGGTGAACATGCATACCTAGGGTTTTAAGATACATGGACATCTTAACTTTCCAAACATCAATGTTGAAAGTATCATACATGAGAGGGGTCATGAAGTTCATGAGTGTGTGTAAACAAATAAGTAAGCAAATGCAAAAACTAGATTAGCTAACCAAGATCTCACTCCTAGGTGGTTAAACCTAATATCAGGAGCGTGACTCTGATACCAATTGAAAGTACACATGGGGGGTGAATAGGTGTATGGCTAATCTAATGATGAATGATGCGGAATTAAAAACAAATTATAACACACTTAGTGTAACCAAAGAGTGTAGCCAAATTCCCGGTGAAGGGCTCTGAACTATCTCCTCTAAATTCCTCTAAATAAGAGTTGAGGTGCTAGATGAAGCTCTCTTGGTTCAACACAAGTGAGGCACACAAACAATACCAAGCATATAAGTATGATATGAACAATATGAAATAATGCAAGGCATAATATAAGAGAGAGAGTTTAGAGATAGTGGACCAATAGCAAACACCGAGATATGTTTCGAGGTTCGAGTCACTGCTCTACGTCCATGCCTTCACCCGGAAGGATTTCCACTATAACGTCCACACAGGACTTCCCACACAGGGAACCTCCACTAAGAATTTGGGTAATACAAACTTGAAGTACACGACTCCTCTCTCCAACAAACACAACCTCTACACAAGAGGCAAGGCACAACAACTGTCACCTCTACACTTAGAGGGATGGGCACTTAGCCAAACAACAATCACCTCTCACTAGAGAGATAAGGCACTAAGCCAAACAACAAGCTCAATCACCTCTACACTTAGAGGGATACCAACACTACCTCCACAATCACCTCTACACAAGAGGGATACCAACAAATATAAGGAAGGTTTACAACTCTTAGTGGTCTCACTACCATAAACCAATTTTCTCACCAAAAACAAGATCCTAATAGAGAGGATAGATAGATAGCTCAAGTGTGAGAATACAAGATGTTTGAAAAACAAATCACAAAGAAAAATACTTGAGAAAATGAAGATCAAAATCAATATCCCAAATACTTTATTTTTCTTTGATTTTTTCAACCCCTGAAAACAAAATAAAGATAAATCTTTTAGCCCAAAAACTCTTAAAAACTTGTGGCTAAAACACTTAAGAAGATGGAAAATTTTGCTCTAAAAAAACCATAAAGAAACCAGCTCAAGAGATGGGTATTTATACCCTCTCAAAAATCTGCCTGTTGGCAGTCAGAAAAGGGCAAAACTGCCCTTCTGGTCGACCGCCCAATGATCATTTTTCTGACCGTTGAGCCACCGGTCGACCGAGGCCTGGATACTGTCACGCCCCGCTTCCCAAAATATGCTGAAGCGGAGTCGTGGCGAGAGTCGGCGACGTATGTACGCGAGAAAAATACCCACGCACATACGCTAAGCCTAAAGTAACCTGAACAAGCTAAAAATCTAAACCATAAAATCAACGATCATTGCAATATGACATATAAATATCTAATTCAATGATAGCAGATGAATAAAGGAAAGAAATGACAATTGGATGCGATAAAAATAGAATTAGAAAATAACATGAATAAAATAGAAAGAATACCTATAATCAAGAAAAGAGAAACTCCTGCTCTTCGTAACGCGTATGATCACACGAACACCTGAACAATATAAGAAGATGTCTAATACCCTGGACATGCGAATCCAGGGTCGTCAGAAGCAACCTAATGAGTGTGTGTGTGTAACAGGAAAGGTGCTCGTGCATAAAAAAATAATCTAAGCAATAACATGATAATCTGAAAATAAAAGGTAATAGAATAATCAATATCAATAGCAAACTATGAACGATATATATAACTGATATCATGATAACAGGGAACAACTAATGTCAAGATGTATAACCTAGCATATGTCACTAGTCTGGTGTATAATCCTATATCTATCATAGTTTATATATATATATATATATATATATATATATATATATATTATATATATATATATATATATATATATATATATATAAACAGTCGGGTGATCATAGTTAGTCACAATACATTAACAGTTTATCATTATTAATTATGTTAGCGAACACCAATTGCCACATGTAATAGACGCATCCCATACTACGCCTATTACACGTGCCAATTGAAGTCCTCAGTTATTGATAGTGATCGGTTGGAGACATTGTCTGTATTTTAGGTGGGTCCCGTGCATATCTGGGACCACGGCCCAAACTCCTGGCGCTGAATCAGGACCTACCGCAAGGTAGTCAGGAACATGTATAACATGTCAGGTACATGTATAACATGTATAACAGGAACAGGAACAGGACGGGGTGCCAGTCACCCCACGGGAACCCTGCAGTGGAACCCTCATTCGGCTGCGCAACCTAAGTCCTAGGTCCACCCAAAATACAGACGTTATCTCCACCATCAATTTCCCCAATCCCAGTGTAAGTTGTTTAATGATCATGTTATTAGTTATCAAGATTACTAAATATATATGTTACCTAAATTTACTAGGATAACTCGGTAATGATAACAGTAACAGCATTAAAAGTGAAATCATGATACATGTATAACAGGATATATATATATCAGTGAACATGATAAACAAGATGTGGTTGTTACCGTCTAACAATATTTTCCCAGTAGTTAGATAACATGAACATGATGGTCATCAGATAAATGATCATAAATGTCATCCAAGTGAGTCTTAGTGGCAAAGTCCTAACTAAAGTCATGTAGTGATCTTGAAGGTTTATTATTAAGAACAAATGAACTTAATTACATACAGAAATACATAAATATACTACAAATAATACATGGAGATAATTCATGAAACTATAAAATTTTTAAATACTAGAGAATTAGTTTAATCATTTAAATCACTTTTATAACATAATTAAACAACTAGATAAAATCCTTCATCACAAGAATTCTTGTTAACTGAAGGGGGAAAATCACTCACAACACAATTAAATAAAAATTAAACAAAGAAGAGAAACACTCACAACACGATTAAATAAAATTAAATAAAGAAGTAAAACACTCACAAAAAAGAATTATATAAGGAAAAAAACACTCACCTGAACTCGATCCCAAGTCCAGAGCACTGAAATCCTAGGATCCTGATAAATCTACATAAATTATTTCAATAAGAATTGTTAGATTTTAAAAGGATATTTTAAGGAATTTAAATCTTGATTAATTAGTTTGAGAGTTAGAGATATGATTCTTTAGGTTTAGTGAATTTAGTAGGTTTAATTTAAACCAATTTCTAATTTTTTGTTAGATTTTTAATAAGCTTTAAATCATTAAAATAATTAACGGGCCTAGATTTTTCATTAAGGAGAAATAGCTTTAAAGTGGGTGATTTGAATTAATTTATATTGGTATTTATCTTAAAAAATTTATCTTAGAAAGTAAAAGTGTTGTAGAATATTATTTATATTTTTCTCTATTTTATTTTTTGATATTTTTAACTATTTTATTTTAATATGCAAATTCACCTCTCTCTTTATCTCTTTCTTTCTTTCTTTCTTTTCTTTTCTTTTTTTTTTACACAACAGCCCAGGCCCAGTCCAGGTCTAGGCTGGACCAGGCCTGGTCCGGAATTTTTTTTTTATAACCGGACCAGGCTATGCACAGCAGGGCATAGCCCTGTGTGCCGCGCCTGCTCTTGGCCAAGCCGAGAGCAGTGCCGCTCTGATTTTTTTTTTTTGAAAATCTTTTATAAAAACTTTGAAAAAAATATGTAAATATAAATTGGTAGATCTACACATGTATTTTAATTAGATTTTTAGATTGGGTTTTTGATGTATAAAATTATTCATGAAGATCATGGTATAGACATGATTATTAATAAACAATTTATATCAATAAATTTTTTGGAAAATAAATTACTTACTTGGATTTGATTTGTTCAAATCAAGGCTTTGTAGGGTATTAAAATTATGATTATATAAAAATTATTTAGGTAAATTTCTTAGAACTATTAAATATATTATGGTGAGTTTTGCCATATGGGTATAGATAAGTTGAATAACAGATTGTTGAAATTAATAATTTATTTATTTGGTTCTAATTTAATTTAATTTATTTTTAAGAAAAATTGAAATTAATTTCACAAGTTAGATCTTCTTACTTGAGTTGTTCCTCCTTATATGCTCTCAATCCCCTGTGCCTCGAAGCCCTGTGCCTCGAAGCCGTTTTCGTTCACGATCCGCTTGAGGAGAAGGGAAATATGGAAGTGGGAAGGGTTTGAATTTGGGTTTTCTCTTGAGGTAGAAGAGAAAGAAAGGGTTTGGGTCTTTATATAGGTTATTAGATATTTTAGAAACTTGAATTCTAGTTAGATTTAAATTGCTTAATTTAGTAGTTGGGATTTAATTAGGATTAGTTGAGATTTATGAAAAGATTTGATATGATAGGATTTGGATTTGGATTAGTTTTTGGGTAATGGGTAAGGATCTCAATGGTAATGGGTTATAGATTATTAGGCTTTAGTTAAAGAAATAAGTAATATGAAGAATAAGAAAAATAGATAGTGGGCTTATGGGCTTAGTTTTTGGGCTTAAAGAAAAATAGAAAAAGATGAAAATAAGGAACCAGGCTTGGCTCATGTGGGCTTAGCATAAAAAGGAAAAAAAATAAAAGGAAAAGAAGAATGAGCTGAGCTTATTGGGCATGGAATGAAAATAATAATACTACCCATTAATAATAATTTAAAATAACTAAATATAAGCAATAAGAGTCTACAAGTCATAAACAATAATAATACTAATAATGATACTAAATCAAGTTAATTAATAATAATTAGATAATATGTAGAATTAGGTAAATATTTAAAATTAATTATATGGTATTATTAAATAAGGGATATTACAGATACAAAGAGCAGTGCTCTCTGCCGGTCGACCGACCGGTCGACTGGGGCCAGATCCAGAGGGAAGAGCTCTCTGCCGGTCGACCGGGCCGGTTGACCAGCCTTCCAGCCAAATGGCATGTGCACGTTTGTGCACATCGATCGACCGGACCGGTCGACCGGCAGAAGGCCAGGTCAAACAATGTTTTAGGGATTAAAACTTGGTCTTTATAATTTTAATTAAATCCCATAAAATCACATAAATTCTACAAAAATAAGTTCTTATAAGATTTTTAAAATACAAATATGTGTGAGAAAAATTCAACACATATTATAAACTATTTGAACCATTTTTGTGATATTGAAATTTGGCTTTAAACAAAAATTGGTATTTTTCAAAACTTGGATTTTTGAAATGGAAAATCGTTTTCTCTAAAACTCATGTAAATATAAAACATGATATTGAAATAACTTTGAAGCATATTGTATATGGATAGAATCCAATATACATATAAAATATATATCTATGCTTTTGACATGAAATTAAAAAACCGGTTAAACTGAAAACCAAAACCAATAAACTTTAAACTTATGTGTGTATGTGAACTTGAGCATATCAACACTATCTACCTTTACACAAGATCTAAACACAAATAAAAATACAAACCAAGGTCTTTTTGTCTCCAAGTCGACTCGATCCAAACGCGATTCAACGAGCTTGACTCCAACCGAGGATTAGATGCGATCTTGACGGCGAGCTCTTGAATCACCACGTGTTAGCCTCAAAACTTCTTTGTTGAAGTTAAACACCTTCTAACATCTTAGTCAATCACTGAAACTATTTAAACATAAGATTATTAGTAAATTATAATTATATGAGTTAATCATCATCAAAACTAGAGTGATGGGCCTCTGGGCCAACAAAGGCCAGCGGCATGAGCAGCCATGAAGTAAAACCGGCGATCATGAGGCAGCGGTGGCAGCCGCAGGGGGCCGGACGATGCTTGAGTGCAGCAGCAGCACCTATTTGTTGTTACTGTTGTTGCTCTGTCGGAGAAAGAGAAGAGAGAGTTGGGTTTTCGGTTTAGGGTCCAAGACAAACCCAACCCGTTAGGGAACCCAACTCGATCCATTAATTAATGAGAAGTAAAAGTTCCTCTGGATCCCCGATAAGAAAGATTATTACATTTTGAAACCTTATTAATTACAAACTTGACTTTTAATTATTTGATTTGATTTTCGGCGATAACTCGGCCATCTGGATTTCGATTAGCATGATTCTTGAGTTGTTGGATTTGCGGAGACTAGAGCTACACATCCTCAGTATTGATATTTGATATTGAGCATCCAAGAATTTATAGGATGACCGGTGAGTGAAAATCTTTACTCAAGCAATAAATTTCCCAATTAAGAAATAGTCAGAATGAGAAATTGTTAATGCTAAGACAATGGAACCAAAATATTATTAAAAGGATGATTGTGATATTATTGTTAAATATAGACGAGTGTGGTGAAACCGGAGTCCAATAGGATATGCAGATATTGAATTGTGATAATATTAGAAATTGTTCAGGGATCGATAAACAAAAATCGATATCCATTGTAGAAATGGTGGTCTTTGGTACCCATTTTCTTTTGGGTCCATAGGGAGTATCTTTCCTAATCCAAACAAGATTATTTGCTAAATTTTCAACATGTAAACGATCATAGCAAAATCTAGCAAGGTGGCCTTTTCGACCACAATGTGTACACGTGTACACATGAGCATACATGTTATGGTTGTGTCCGTGATGAGCATGTGTATGCCGTGATGGGTGTACATGTAAAGATGGAACTTGTTTCTTGCGAACCAAGGTTTCCAAGCGTGTATGATTCAAAGTACATTGGCTCAAAGTGGAGCCCAAACATTCAACACTTTTCTTCAAAATATTTATATCATTTTCAATAGTAGAAGATAAAGGGAGCATGCAATAGGTGTGCTAGAAGAAGAAGCTACACTAGCATGGCAAACATGAGAATCAATATCAATTTTCAAAGATTCATTTTTCTTCAAACTAAATCCAATTCTTTTGTAATGAAATCAATTTCATTTTTCAAAACAAGGTTATCTTTTAAAACAAAATCTAATTTTGAAGATAAAACCTCATTGTTTTTCACAACATCATCACAATCATTTTTTGCTTTTCAAAACATCAATTTCTTTTAGGGCAAGGTCTAATTGAGATCTTAGTGAGTCACGTTCACTAGTAATCTCTTCCTTCTCTTGCAAAACCGATTCAAAAGTTGAGCATAAATCCTTCATTTCTTCTTTTAGTTCAAGATTATTCTTTTTCAAAAGATTATGTTTTTTCAAAAAAATTTCAAGCTTTGTGGCAAGTTCCGTATTTAAGGTTTGAGCTTCTGAACAACCATCGCAATAGGAACTAGAGCAATCATCTAATTGAGAATCTGATTGTACCTCAAGGGAGATTTTCCCTTGGACCATGAGGCAATGCTCGTCGGACATGTCTCTCCTAGATCTCCTTATCTTGTTAATAATCCTTGGAAGCTCGGGAGAAGTCAATAGCTCCAAACTGCAAAAGCCGAATCATAATGATCAAACACCGGTAAAAGATCTTCATTAAGAGATGCTCTAAGTGTTTTAAGTGCTAATGCTTTTGCCTTTTTATGCTTGCTATGATTTGGGTAGGATTCTTGAGTAGTGGCTTGATAAACTAGATGTCCTAGGGTTTTTAAGTGACTACTCATATTGGCCTTCCAAACATCAAGTCTAAAAAAGTCAAACATAGGAGGGCTATCCATGAGTGCAACTATATGTGTGCAAATGAACAATACAAATGAAGACTAGCAACCAAGATCTCACTCCAAGGTGGTTAAACCTAAATATCAGGAGCGGAGGCTCTGATACCAATTGAAATCACCTAGAGGGGGGTGAATAGGTGATAATGCTAATCTAGTCAAATTAATGCGGAATTTAATTACTAATTGCAATTAACAAGAGATGCACACTCAAACAAGCCAAGCAAATAATTATGCATGAACAATATGAATAGATGTAAGGCACAAAGTAAAGAGAGAGAGATAGAGTAAGAGCCAAGGGAACAAGCGCAAACAACAAGATATGTTTCGAGGTTCGAGCACCCAGCTCTACATCCCCGCCTTCACACAGAAGGATTTTAAGTCCACTAGCTTGTCCACAAAGGACTCCCACAAAGAAAACCTCCACCGAGGATTTGGGCCAATAACAATTACAAGGAGTACCCAACTCCTCTCCTTACAAACACAACCTCCTCCTTGAGGCACAACTCCAAGCCAACAAACAATCACCTCACAACTTGAGGGATTAGCACAAAGCAACACAAGGATCACCTCACAACTTGAGGGATACAACCCAAAGGCACAAAGCCAAGAAAAGATTGGGTTTACAACTTGGTGGTCTAACAAACACCACAAACAATCTCTTTCTCCCACACAAAGATCCTATAGAATAAGAAAGTAGATGTAGCTCAAGTGTGGAGAAAACCAATGGAATGGAAATCAAAATCATAAAGAAAATTCTTGGGAAAAACTGAAACCAAGATATAGAAGTTGAATCAAAACTCTTTTTCCCAAAAACCCTTTTCTTTGATATTCCAAACCCTAGCAAAAACACCAAATAGATTGTTCAATTTGAGTCCAAAAACTTCTTTTGATTGCTGTGAAAACACCAGAGAGTAAGAAAAAATTCGCACAAAAAATCTTAAAGAAAACTGGCCATTAATGGGGTATTTATAGCCCCTAGAAAAATATAGCCGTTGGCAGCAATTTCTGCCAAAACAGAACTACCCGTCGACCGATCGGTCGACCGTCCAACGGTCGGATTTGACCGCAGGCACCAGCCAGTCGACCGCCCGGTCGACCGAAAAGAACAGAGAGCACTGCTCTCAGTTCCGGTCGACCGCCCGTCGACCGGCCCACTGGGCTGCCAGACGTGCACAGCTCTGTGCACGTCGGTCGACCGCACGGTCGACCGGCCCTTGGTACGGTCGACCGAGCGGTCGACCGACCTGGCCTGTCAGCCAATTCTGGGTCAGAAACAACTGGTAAAAATATTGATAAAAATTCTTTTATCTTAACTAAAAACTCCAATAAACTTGTTTTGACATTGTATATTGAAATATAAACTTGTGAAAAACATTTCAAGACAATTACTAAACATTTGAACTCTTTTTGATGTCTAGGAAATTTACCAAAAACCGTATTTTATCAAACTTGGATTTTCCAAATGAAAATCCGATTTTTTCAAAACTCAACCAAATACAAAAACATGATATTTAAACACTTTGAAGCATGATGCATATGGATAGAAAACCAATATACATGAAACAAATATATATCAAAGTTTTTGACTTTAATTCCAAAAATATATTTTGTTAGAAATACCAAAACATGAAACACATGAAATAGACTATCAAACTAAGTTTGTTTAAATAATTGAAGTATGCATGTATATAGAACAAATCTAATATACATTAAACCATGTAAACTTGTTTTGATATAATATCTATTCATGCAAACCAAGATCGGTTAAACCAAAAACCGAAAACCAATATTTAAAACGTGAAACGTGTGTGTTGTGAACTTGAGCATATCATACTATTCTAATCTTTACAATTTGGATCTAAACACAAAACTAAACTAGGTACCGATGTTTTCTTGTAGAGCGCAATCTCCAAGCCGACTCGATCCAAAACTCTTTGATCCACTGAGCAAGTGATAAACATGATCTTTGACGCTCGGGCTCTTGAATCAACATGTGAAAGCTTCCAAATCATCTTGTTGAAGCTAATCACCAACTAATAACTTGATTAATGATCTGAAACTAAATAACACAAGATTATTAGTACATGTAACTACATGAGTTAATCATCATCAAAACTAGAGTGGAAGGCCTTTGGGCCAACAAGGTTCTCTCGAACGTATATTTATTATGTTTTCATATAAGTAGGCAACGTTAAGCCAAAATTGTATTATATTATTACATGAGATTGCTTGTAGGTTGTGTGAGCCAATTTAGATACATATTGTATCTGGACAACTTGAAATAAAGAAAGAAGATGCTGTCAAAATTTCGAGTGATTTTATAATGTCATGATTTGAAATATGAATCAATATATAATTAGAAGTAAGAATTACATTCAAATGACGAATAAGTATAATCAAATCTAAGAACATTACACATATCATATCAGTGGTTCAACCAAAATATTAAACTTAGTAAATCATGCAACCATATTGCATTTGTAACATCAACATGCACGATTTTCATAACAATAAATTATAATAACTATATTCTTTATGCTATAAGTCGATCTTTTTAATTCATGTTAATGCCTTTGTATACCTTAATAAAAATTCAATCATTAGTGAAGTTTGTTCTTTCATCGAGAAGTCTTATTTATATTTACTGCATAATTAAATCTATTATTAGAAAACCCACTCACCTCTTCCCGATTTCATTCATTAAATTTGGGATGCGTAGCTCTCTTTTCAACAATCTCAACGGCTCTTGAATCGTCCGAATCCAACTCCGAATTTCTCCAAATGAATTATAGAAATTTATTTCACACCAAAGAATAAATTCTGATTATCATATCAATTTTTGAAAAATCTTATTAATCCAATATTAACATATTAATTTAGGTTTAATAACCAAGGTGTTACAATTCACCTCCTAAGAGAAGTTTCATTACTCGAAACTTGGCATTTCTGGTAATAGAGAAGAGAAATACCTTCAACTTTTTTCTATATATCATAAAAGTTTTTTTTCTAAAAAAACAGTTTGATCCCTTCGGTCATGTATCTCATTTACTTTCTCATGTTACTTGTCCGTATATTATCTGATATACGAATTTCAATTGTCTCTATACTTACTTATAGTTTATTACCGAGCTCTTCTTATGTGTACACAGCACATAACATACACGTATCTCACGTCATTACATTCACAGCACATTACATACACGTATTCCATACCATCACATTCACCTGTCATACTTGGTGATATACATATCGTATATCATCACATACACGTATCACACTTGGTGATATACGTATCACATATATTCAACACAAATATATTTATTTGTCAATCTGTTATCTTTGAAAGATTCATCATTTCACAATCAGATTCTGAATGTAGTTCTTCCATTCTGATTTAACCTTGACTTACCTGACATTTTAACCACTCTCTTGTCCAGTATCCCATACCATTGGTAGCTCACACTGAGAGTCAGCACTCCCAACAAAATACATTCGAATCAAGACATGCCGGTATACCTTCATTCGAACGTGAGGTAATAATTAAATATCACACATCTCGAGATTAATCACACACAAGAACTTCTACCCTCTCAGGGTATGTTTGATTGTCGTAATCGGCCGTAATTCGTAAGTCTTAATTGGTAAAGTCTTTTACAGTTGTAAATGAGTTTCATGCATGTAAGTTTTACGGTGTTTGGTTGGTAATATAAAGATGTAAGTGGGAAAGTGTATTATATTTTATGGTGTTTGGTTGTCATAATGTGTAAGTCATAAGTGAAAAAGTTGACCACAAAATTAACTATTTAGTGATTTAAAAAGTTTTAATATTGTAAATAAATATTAAAAATGCTAAATATTAAAAAATTTTAATATTAACATAAAAAGTAATACAAATTTGCATGACCACAAAATTAACTGTAACTGGGTTGTATGTGAATGGTAATTGTATTGCAAGTGAGTGGTAATTGAGTTGTGTAAATCTTTTACGAATTACGATCCAAAACAAACGCCATAGTTGTAATTAGGTTATAAGTCATTTACAAATTACGGACTTTTACGCCTTTTACGGCGAAACAAACATCCCCTTAGACTATCCACATCCAATCATATATTCATATAAATAAGGATACACATCAATTCTAATACTCATTTTTATTCTTTAATTAACTAACTAGTTCTACTCCTTCCTAATTCTGAGCTTTGATATTAACTGCAACAATCCAAGATTTTAGTCACTAGATTACTCTAATCAAATTCAAATCATTCATAATCTTTCTATAATTTATGAAAATTTTGACAGAATCTCCCTAAAACTACGAGTCTACCCTACTACAAATATAAGAATTACGGCTCACAATGACCTATTTATTGATTCCAAACTTGATCATAACAATGTACTTATATATCAACATAATCTCAAAGAATATTTTTTTCAATAACATATACAATATCAACTTCCTCGGGGATCGAGATTAAAATTTTAGTTTTGCTACACACATATCCATATGCATCTCAAGCCATACTTGAAATTTATAACATGCACTAGAATTTCATTCATACATATGGAGTTTTCAAAATATTTCATATATGTATATAAACAGATATACAAAGAACATTTTAGAAAGATAAATAAGGCTTAACGAGTAATTTCTTCCTTTATTTCATCGAGATAATTTGAACTTCACACTTATTCTTTCCTTTAGTTAAACCTGAAAGGAAGAGTTAGCATAAAAAGGTGAGCTTGACAGCTCAGTAAGTAAAGTTAATTAATTCTTTAATGGAGCATGATAATAACAGTGTGTAGAATACATGATACATGAAACTACCATGTATGTAATACATGAAATACATGGTACATGAATGTAAAATTAGATTATCCATTTACTTTCAATTACTATTTAATTAATATTGATATGTGTATAAGTAACCAGTATCGGTGTCTTCATTTCAATTTAATGAATCTGTATTCTGATGTTCACCTTATCATATAAGGGTAACACATCCAGTACACACATAGTGTAAATACACGTGTCATACATACACTTAATTTATGAATACACATATACCATACCCAACACACGAATGAAATACACATACATTTACATATATATCACATCGATACACCATTTACACTCCTCTTCCATCACGAATGAGTACCAATCACAGAACGCGTATACCATTCGCACTCCCCTTCCTCCATGAATGGATACAAAAAACAAACACACATATACCATTTGCACTACTCTTCCTCCACGAATGGATACTATTTATAACTCCGACAATAACTCATTCACATTCTCACATATCACTAGTTCTACCAAGACTTATAATCACAACATAATCAACAACTACACATATACATATCATATCAGTAGTTCAACCAAAATATTAAACTTAGTAAATCATGCAATCATATTGCATTTATAACATCAATATGCACGATTTTCATAACAATAATTTATAACAATTACATTCTTTATACTATAAGTCTACCTTTTAATTCATGTCAATACCTTTATATATCTTATTAAAAATTAAATTATCAGTGAAGTTTGTCTTTCATTGAGAACTTTAATTTATATTTACTACATAATTAACTCTGTTATTGGAAACCCCATTCGCCTTTGCCCGATTGTAACGGTCCCAGGTAATAAATCACCAAATTAACACTAAACAAATTCAAATTGTTCGAAATCTTTTCTACCATTGAAAATTTCGGCAGCACTTCCTCTAAAATTTATGGGATCTTCCTCAATACAATAACTCAGATTTCGGCTAACATAGCCTACTTATCAATATACGACATCTCACGCAATATACAATGTCATTTCGGTTTGACCTCGCCTACTTAAATTTCAATTTTTTTGCAACTCAACAATTTGCATATATCCAACGTAACTATCTATCAATACTGATTTTCATTATATACCTGAACACATAATATGTCTCAAGTTAAGATTCAGGTTAAGTGTCACACTACATATCCTTAATTACATATCAAGCTCAACACAAAGCTCTAACATGTTCCAGTACGCAGTTACATATATCAAAGTTTCAAAATTTATACATATATAAACATGTAAGAAGAGATATGTAAAAAGAAATCATTCAAGTCTTCCACGAGAATTTCTTCTTTTATATCAAAATAATCCTGGCTTCAAGCGGGCCCCTCACCTTTGTTTAAACCTGAAATTTTTTAAAGGAATGGAATGAGTTGAACGGCTCAGTGAATAAAATTGTTAACCCAACGACTATTGTGTATTTGTGCTTTCATAACGAGAATGCATGTGACAATTTCTACTATAATATATATTTTTTATAATAAGAAAAACAAGAATTTCATAAATTTTTGCTACAAAGTTGTATCACATGATAATAAATAAATCATTTCATTCAGGTCTGTCATAAAACTTCATTACCCCGTCTTCGCACACCGCCGAAATTTTCCATCGGCTCCTTCTCCGCATACGAAATATTATATTACCCCATCTTCGCACACCGCCGGCTTTCCCATCGGCCCCTTCCTCCTAATATTATCACCATTTTACCCTGTCTTCGTACACCACAGGAATTTCCCATCAACCCCTTTTTTTTGCATACAAAATATTATATTATAATAAGGAATATAAACAACATACTAAAAATCTCCAATTTCTCATATAGAAATGTTTTATAACTTCTCATGCAAGAATGTATTTGAATGACATGATCATACCAATCTACATATAGAAATCATGCCTTAACTACAACAGTTATCCAAGCATTCATCTCATTACATATTCATACACATATGTTAAATACACAATACACCCAACATAGCATACACCCTACCCTCAATAGTATGATTATAATAGTGTTCATGTAGCCATCGTACTTTAGTTACTTCAGTTATCCAAACTATCAACTATCTTACATACACATACATAAAATATATCATACATCTAATATTAACTTTCATGCATACATATATATACATATGTTAAGTATGCATCGCACGTATATGACATGCATCTAATATTCAATAATATTATCATATTAGCTTTCATGTAGAAATCACAATTTCACATATGTTTTTGTATAATGTTATACATCACTTATATATGGCATACATCTAATACTCAATAACATGATCATGATAGTTTTCATATACTAATCACAATACACATACATGTAGCCTTAATCCTTACTGATATTAGAGCATTATCCACAGGACTCTCTAATTCCACAACTTAAGTATTTCATCTATATCACGAGTTAAGTTAAAATCTCTACTTATCTCTTGAAGAAAGCTTCCCAAATACTTGAAGACCTTCTAATTCCTTAAAACCTTGCTTAACTGGTGAAATGTACTTCTGATCCACTAATTTCTTCCACCTTTGCCATGACCTTCCTCCTCAATACACCATGGAATTTTATGCTTGCTAATCTAAAGTTTAAGTGGAGGTAATTATGATTTTAGGTGGAATTAAGAGAGAAAAAGGGTTTTAAAGAGAGTGTAAGTGAGAGAGAGAGAGGGGAAAGGGTATGCCGGCCTTGGGAGGTGGCCGAAGGTTATGGGAGGAGGCCGACGACCATGGGAAAAAGGGAGAAGAGATGAGAGGGAGAGAATTTGGGGGAGGTTGTAGCTGAAAGAAAATGCAACCATGAAGAAATGAGATCCTACTTCAAAATTTTCTTTGTATACAGTTCTCTCCCATCTCATGCCACTTGGCATGAGATTCACATTTTAAGCAAGTCCCCATACCTCATTAAAATATTATCATAGGTGAGCAAAATATCTCTTGTATCTATACTCTTTTATATACTAGTATATATACATATTTCATTCATGATACACGTGTATATACTTCTAGCAACAATATTCATCATCTACATGTGATTATTTGCTTCAAGGTTTTTATTAAAATTTAGATTTAAATCATATTATAATTACAATATTAGTTAACTTGATTTAGCTAAAAATCAACATACATGGTATTTGTTGGCCCAGAGGCCTTTCACTTTAGTTTTGATGATGACTAACTTATGAAGGTTAGTTTACTAATGATCTTGTGTTTATGTAATTTCAGTTATTGATCAAGATCTTAGTAGGTGTTTAGCTTCAACAAAGGATTCAAAGCTAGTTTTGGATTAACACGTGTAGATTCAAGAGCTCACGCATCAAGATCGCATCTATCACTCGGTTGGAGTCAAGCTCTATGGAACAAGTTTGGATCGAGTCGTCTTGGAGACGGAGATCAAAGAGAAGACTTGCATCTAGCTTTGTTTAGTTTTAGAGTTTAGATCTTGTGTAAAGATAGTTAGTTTTGATATGCTCAAGTATACACACACATACATACAAGTTCAATAGTTTTGATTTCGGTTTAACAGTTTTTGAATTTCAAGAATACATATATGATTTTCATGAATAGATAGAATCAAAACAAGTTTTAGATGGTTTATATGTATAGTGGATTCATACATATACATTGTCTAGTTCGTATTTCTAAAAACTGATTTTGATGATTCTAGTTCATGGTTTCAAGTTTTATTTTTAGCTAAAACTTAGTTTTGAATTTATTGTCAAAAACATAGATATATCTTTTATATGTGTATTGGATTCTATCCATACACAATATGCTTTAAAAGTATTTCTATATCATATTTTTGTATTTATACAAGTTTATAGAAAAATCGTATTTTCCTTTAAAAGTTTGGTTTTGAAAGATACTATTTTTGGTTTAAAGATAAATTTTCATATCTCAAAAATAGTTCAAATAGTTTGTAATATGTGTTGAATTTTGGTTACACATATTTTTACTTCAAATATTTATAAGAACTTAATTTTGTAGATGTTATGTGATTTTATGGGATTTTATAGGTATTTAAAAGCCTAAGTTTTCAAACCCTAAATCCCAGCCTGAGCCCACTGGCGGTCAGCCGACCGGCTGACCAGACCAGAGCACGGTCGACCAGTCGGTCGACCGATGTGCACAGATGTGCACAAAGTGCCTTGACTATGGCCCGGTCGACCGGACGGTGACCGATCCAGATAGCTTGCTCTCTGGATCTGGCCCCGGTCGACCTGTTGGTCGATCGAGCCAGAGAGTTCACTTTCTAATTCTGGTCTCTGTCGACCGGGCGGTCGATTGTTAAGTAAATTGCCTGGGGCGATCGACCAGGCGGTCGACCAACAGGTCATTTTTGACCGTCTGGACCCCAACGACTAGTTTTTCAGACCCCTTGGGTCTTTGGGGCTGTTCTCCTAAGATTTTCAAGAGCAAAATTTCTCATCTTTTCAAGTGTTTTTAGCAAGTTTTAAAAAGAAGTTTTTGTGCTAAAAATTCTCTATCTTTATTTGTTTCAAAGTTTTTGAAAAATAAAAAGAAAACATGTTTTGGGATGCTAGTTCTAGTCAAAAAATATTATATCTTATCCAGAGTTTTTCCCAAGTATTTTTTTGTGTTTTCTTTTCCAAAACACTCTGTTTTCTCACACTTGAGCAATCAATTCAAAATATATCTTTAGGATCTTGGTATTGTGAGAAAAATTATTTGTGATCTTTCAAGCTCACCAAGAGAGAGTTTGTGATCATTGGATCACTGATCGAGGGAAACCGTGCACGAAAAGTGTATGTTTTGAAATCGATATTTAAAGTGTGTGTGCTTTGGCTTCCTCGATACTTCCGTTATAGCATAGAGGCTAAAACGAGTCGAATCCACAAGGACGGGAGGCGATAGAAACTTTACCGAAATGTTCACGTGTGTGTTAAAAGTTCTTCAATGTTTTAAAGAATGAAAAGAAAGGAAAACAAAGAATGGAAAGAGAAGAGTACGGTGAAACACGAAGAAGTGGGAAACATAAAACAGATTATATTTGTGATTTTTTGTATATTTCTAAAACAAAGTGAAAAAGAAAGAAAACCTATGGCTAATAACTACTGATGGCTCCACTAACCATGCTAACCTCTTAGTGATAGTTGCCTCACATGTATTCTTGGCAATCACTAGTCCTTGGTTCAAGAGTATTTCAAAGCATGACCCATATGTAATTCATCACATCTAAACCCAACAAAACAAGAGCAAGCTACACTTAAACCATCAAAACTAAACAAGAGTAAGCATGGAGTAAAATAATGTTAGCTTGTTAGAGAGTTAGGAAGTTAGAGTGTTAGATCCATCATCATGAGCCATCAATGGCTCTTGCAAGAGCAAGGTCAAGTAGAGGCTATTAGATTCATGTAGATTATCAAATAAGAAGTTAGTAAGTTAGTGGTTAGTAATTAGTTGCCATGAGAGAAAATTAGCTAAACATGTAAAAGGAGTTAGGGAGAAGAAAATAAAGAGAGGTAAAGAGAGAACCTTTCATAGATTGTCACCTTCTATTATAAGAACTCTTGTTTTCCAACCATATACCACTCTCTCTCCTATTTACAAGAAATGAAAAATACAAAGGAAGAAGAACTAACCTAAATTAAACTACCCTAAACTACAACATAGAGAAGAAACTATCCTAACTCTCTGTATATCTCCAACCGAAGAACCCTAGGGGGTATATATAGACACCAGGGGAAAGGAAGCCAGGGGGACAACCCCTGGCCCAAAGTACGGGCGCGACCGCGCCCGTACGGCAGCGAAAACGCGGCCCAGGCCATTTTTTCGCGGCTCTTCTAGAGCCGCGTGCGCGGCGCCTGTTGCTGCACGTTGTCAAGTCTGTCCCCTGTCAGTTGGATGTCCCGGTTCCTGGTTGTAGGCCCCTGGTTTTGGCGAATTAGCTCTCCAAAGTCAATGACTATATTATAGGCCTTTAATCACCCATTAAATGATAATTTAGGGTCTTCTTCTTCATTGCACACCATGGACCTAGAAACATGCAAGAGCGGTGTTATTAGCAGAATTTAATATTTAGTAAATGTGAAGATGTGGTATGAAATATGCAGTTTTAGAGACTAATCAATCACCAAGTGTATTTTACTTTGCTTTGTGCTTAGCTAAGTGCCTACCTCTTGTGTAGAGGTTTTGTGTTTGAGAGAGAGGAGTTGTGTACTCCCGGTTGTATTTGTAATTTCGCGGTGGAGGTCACTTTGTGGAAGGTCCTGTGTGGACAAAATGTAAATCCTTATCTGTGAAGGCAGGGACATAGAACAGTGGCTCGAATCTCGAAACATATCCTTGTGTTTGTGTTTAGACTTTCTCTCTAACTCTCTCTCTCTCTCTCTCTCTCTCTCTCTCTTTATATCTTGCATTGCTTTACATTGTTCACATTCATATACTTGATATTGTTTGTATGCCCACACTTGTGTTTAACCAAGAGAGCTCCTAATAGTACCTCAACTCTTAGTTTAGAGGAATCTAGATGAGTAGTTTCAGAGCCCTTCACGAGGAATTCAGGCTCACTCTTAGTTACACATAGTGTGTTAGCAATTAAGTTTTAAATTTCGCATCATTTGTCCTAGATTAGCTTGTACATCTATTCACCCTCCCTCTAGATATACTTGCAGTTGGTATCAGAGCCTCCGCTTCTGATATTCAGTTTAACCACCTAAGAATGTGATCTTTGGATAGCTAATCTAGATTTGTTTTGCACACATATTTGTTTACACTCATGGACTATCTTGCCCCTCCCATGTATGATGTTTCCAACATTGACACGTGAAAATTCAAAATGAGTAGATATCTTAAAGCCCTAGGATTGCATGTTTACCTTGCCACTATTAAGAAATCCTATCTTGATAATGACAAGCATATAGAGGCCAATACAGAAGCATTGCAAGCACTTAAGCAAACATTAAGCAGATAACAATTTTTTATGATTTCTCATTGTGATTCCACTTTTACAGTGTGAAATACATTGACCTCTTCCGAGGTACAAAAAACAAACTATGTGGAGAAGGAACCCATGGTGGATGAGTCCGACGAAGCTTGCTATATGGTCTAAGGGAATGACTCTCTTGAGGTAACTTCGAACACTCAACTAGATGATTATACTAGTTCTTCATGTGATAACAATGCTATAAATGCTCATACTTTAAATGAAGAACTATCCATATTTTGTGAAAACTTACTTTCAAAGTACAAAGCTTTGAAAAGTAAGAGTTTTGATTTAAAAAAAGAAAATAAGAATTTGTTTTCTAAACTAAACATAATTTTGAAAGAGAGGGTTGAGGTTTCAAATGAAAGGGATTCATTAAAAACTCAACTTGACCTTATTTTAAAAAAATGAGTTTTTAAGGAATAAAAATAATTTTGATCATGGTTTGAAGAAAAATGAGATTTTATCTTCAAAACTTGATTTTGTTTTAAAAGAAAATGATTTTTTTAAAAATAAAATTATTTTGATTCAAAAGAATTGGAATTTGTTTCAAAGGAAAACATTTCTTTGAAAAATGATCTTGTTTCCCATTCTTATCATGATTCTATTGTTATACCTCCTATTGATAATAATGTCTGCTCCACTTCTTCTTCAATCATTGAAAATGATATTTTTGCTTTGAAGAAGAGTGAAGATTGTTTGGGCTCCACTTTGAGCCAATGTGCCATGAACCACATACGATTGGAATCCATGTTTTATAAGAAATATGCTCCACATATTCATGCACACAAACCATGGCATATACATGCTCATCATGCTCACACATATTATTTGTATGCTAATGTGTACACTTGTACACATTGTGGACGTATGGGCCACCTTGTAAAATTTTGTTGTGATAAAATAAATATTTCAAAATTTGCAAATAAGTTTGTTTGGGTTAGGAAATGTGCTAACCCCCATGGACCCAAGAAAGTGTGGGTACCAAAAGTCACTCCTACTTTATTTGATGTAGGTGTGGGCTCTCACATGACGTGTGAGTATTGGTGCCTTGATGGGTGCGATCCGAGCCTAAAGATCATATTATTGAATGCATCACTTTTAAGAGATGTTTGGTGGAAGGACCACCATGGTTTGAAGACCTAGAGATTGGTTCATTAGTTTTAGTAACTATCTCTAACTCCTATTTTTGTTTACATGCATTATAATTAATAATTTTTAGCATGTCACGTTTTAATGCTCATTATCTTAAATGCAATGCTTATTAGACATGTGATATACATAGATAGTCTTTGAGATACACCCATATTCACATGGACTTATACTTTTGTGTTCTCACTATAGTTTAACTACCATGTATATCCTATCTCTAAAACACGTGCATTTAACCTAATGATCATATTTGTTTATGTTTTTGCACTTTATGTTAATTACATGTTTAGATGTAATTTTTATTAAAACTTGTATTTGTACTTATACAACTAGTGAGCCACATTTGATTATTATATGTTTGAGATTTATTGCTCATTTATACTCATTAGATGTACTTGTATAATCTTGTTTTCATGAGTCTTGCATTTATACTTGTTTCCCCTATTTTTGTACATGTTTAGTTTCATGTATATGTTAATTTTTTTCTAAAACTAATAGATATATATGTATATCCTAGAGTCACTTGTTTTCATGCAAAATTCTATTCTGGTCCCGTTTGTTTTTGGGATATGTATACTTTTAGTTTTGACAAAACATACATATACCTTGAAGCTTATTTAGTTTTTGATAAAAATAGAATTTCTTCAGTTTTGATGATTTTATTTTTTAAAGAATTTCAATTGAACTTCATTGCCTAACTCTATGATTTTGTTCATTACATGATTCTTATGTAATCACCTAGAGGGGGGATGAATAGGTGACTAGCTAATCTAATGGACAATTAATGTGGAATTAAAACTATTTATGCAAACTAAAACTTCTTAAACTAAACACCAAGTATAACATAAGAGTGTAGCCGGATTCCCCGTGAAGGGCTCTGGACTAACTCCTCAAGATTCCTCTAACTAAGAGTTGAGGTGCCACGTTGGCTCTCTTGGTTGAATACAAGTGTTAGCAAACAATCCCCAAGCATATAACAATTAAGCACACAATATATTAAGCATATAAAGATAAAGACAATATAAACATGCAAGATATAAAGACAAGTAAGAGATAGAGAGAGAGAGCAATCGTAAACACGGGAGATTTGTTTCGAGGTTCGAGCAAACTTGCTCTACGTCCCCGCCTTCAACACTATGAAGGATTTTCACTAAAATCGATCCCACGAGATCACTTGGTACCGCAACACCTACAAACTCTTTGGACTCTCTGGTCCCTCTCTTGTTCCCGCAAGAACAACACACCGCAAGCCCACTAGCTTGCTGAGGTCACACCTCTACAATGAGCTCTCACTAGAACTCGAAACACCCGCGAACACACAAGTCCGCCTCCTCAAAGCAAAGATGAAGTCTTTGGTGATCACAACACTTTGATCAAGTAAAACAATCTCACAATAACTCTCCTATAGGATAGATATATCAATGGAAAGCTCAAGTGTTTGTGAGAAAACTTGGATTGAATGTGGTGGTGAAAAACTCAAGAAAATCACTTTTGAAAACTCTTGATAAATTCTCCTTTTGAATGGAAGTATTTGGCTCAAATACAAGTAGAGAAAACCTCTTAATAGAGTAGGAAAAACTGGTGCAAAAACCCACTTGAAATCTTGTTCAAAACAGCCCATGATAGCCCTTTAAATAGCCATCAAAAACTAGCCGTTGGGCTTAATCTTCAGCCTGGACGGCTGTCGGTCGACCGGCCCGGTCAACCGCCAACGGTCAGAAATCCGACCGTTAGAGCCTCGGTCGACCGGCCCGGTCGACCGTGGCCTGGAACAGAGAGCAGAGCTCTCTGCCCCAGAGAGCATAGCTCTCTGCCCCAGAGAGCATAGCTCTCTGGACGGTCGACCGAGTCGGTCGATCGGCCCTCCAGCCAGACCTGGCGTCTACAATTCTGCATTATTATATCGCATTCTCCCATCGATTTATGAATAAATTGTCGGTCTAAATCGTGTTTTGGTCTTTATTGCAGGTAAATCCAAAGTTCAAGGGTAAAGGTATAATAAGAGCTTAATTAAACCCAATTTAGGGTAATTAAATCCGCATTACTTGGAGGCCAAGTAAGAAATTATCTAGAAGATACGTCGAACCTAGCCTCTTGCGCACGTCTGACGAATATGCGAACGAAATTACCAGAAACAAAATATACCAGGAAGCTTCTCGAAGCAAGAAGGATCCCCGCACCAAAACCAGGGATTTAACTCCCTGGAAGTGCCGAGAAAACGCTGCAAATGCCGAGCTTCCGCGGCATTTTGGTGGACCCACGCGTCGAGTTTTGACGCGTGGCCCCGTCTCGTCTTCTAGAAGCTGAATTTGCCTATAAAAACCCCTGTAGAGGCCCAAAACGCAGGCAGTTTTCATTTTTAGGAGTAGGTTCTGATTCTAGGAGAAGTTTAGTGTAGTGTAGATAGGTGCTCTTCATTTCTCTTGTATTTTCATTTCTTTTTAGATCATTGTAGTAGGGCTGAGAGATTCATAGAGAGAGAGATAGAGAGGGATTGATGTAATAGATGGTGACAGTCTATGTAAAGGTGCCTCCTTTCTCCTCCAATGTAATCTTCTTCATCTTCTACATGATGTTTTGCTAACTTTTCTTCTCATGGCAATCTAACTACTAACCACTAACCATCTAACCACTTACTTGATAATCCACATGAATCGGGTAGCCTCTATAAGGCCTTGTTCTTGCAAGAGCCATTGATGGCTCATGATGATGGGTTCTAACATCTAACTTGCTAACTTGCTAACCAAGCTAACTCTCTCTTATTTCATGCTTTCTTTTAATGGTTGATGAGTTAATGCTTGTTAGGGGTGCCACCGGATACAGATTATCCGCGGATATCCGCATCCGAATCCGCCTCCAATCCGGATACGGATATCATTTTTTTACATCCGTCAATATTCATATCCGTATCCATATCCGAAAGGTAGGTGCGGATACGGATATGGTAAAAGTAATATCTTATTCGTATCCGATCCGATATCCGAATGTTGCGTGCTTCATAATGATATCGGTATGGAGAAGGCTATTCTTCAATGGAATAAGGTATTAAATTTTGATATTTTGAGTAGGTGAAAAAGTAATAGTGAAAAGTATTTGATTCTTGCAAGAGCACCACATGATATTTTGAGTATTTCGACATCAACTATGTCATCCGAATAGGCATTTAGCACCGGAGGACGTGTAATCTATTGTTATAGAAGTCAAATGACAATGAATATGATGAATGTATTGATATGTACACAATAATATCATAGTATGTATCACATTTAATATTGTAGTAGATGAGATAAAAAGTAATATAAGTATTTCTATTTAATTTATCTTTACCCATATCCATTTTTAACATATCCGATTAGTATCCGCATCCGATCCGCTAATATCCGATTTATATCTGATATCCGATTTTGGCGGATACGGATATCATTTTTCCACATCCGCCAATATCCGTATCCGTATCCGTATCTGAAGGTTGGGTGCGGATATGGATATGGTAGAGGTAATATCCGATCCGTATCCGATCCGATGGCACCCCTAATGCTTGTATTAGCTTGATCTTGATGCATGTTTGATTGTGATGAACCATCTATGTGCCATGCTTTGTATCGTCTCTTGAAGCCAAGGATTAGTGATGGCCGAGGATCAAAATGTGAGGCAACTATCATGAAAAGGTTAGCATGGTTAGTGGAACAATTAGTAGTTAGTAGCCATGAGTTTTTCTTTTATCTTGTTTTAGAAACTATTTCCAAAACTCTTTTCATTGTTGTTTTCACCGCTTCTTTGTTTGTCTTTGTTTTCATTTTCTTTACTACAAGCTTCATCTTCTTTTCCAATTTGTTTTCCAAACCACTTTCTATTTTGTTTTACATCGACGTTTTCATCGCTCTCCTCACCTACCACATTCTGGATTTCCTTTTCTTTTCTTTTTCATTCTTTGTCATTCTTTCAACAAAGAAGAATTGTTAACATACAACGTGAATAAAAACTGTTAATGCTTCTATCGCCTCCCTTCCCTGTGGATTCGACCCGTTAAGCCAATGCTATAACGGAAGTATCGAGGGTACATTAGCACATTCGAGCTTTTACATCAATTTCATAATACACATTTTTGAGTGCTAGTTCCGCCCCGAACAAAGTTTTTGGCGCCGTTGCCGGGGAAGGGAATGGTTTTGTTTTCACGTTTTTGTTAACATTGTCTTCTCTGTTTTGGTGTGCAGGACAATCTTTGCATGTGCTAAACATTGCAGAATAAACATTAGCTTTGCATCTCCCTGCTCTTGAAAGCAGGGCCCCAGATTTTAAAGAACCGCCGCACAAACGCGACTTTTGCCGCGAAAACGCGGCCAAGTTGTAACCATTGTGTATCTTGTTGTGCTGGGATGTGTTTATTGTAATAGCTAGTTGTTCTGTATTATTATTTTCCTGCTTTGATTGCCTACACACCATAATAAACTAAAGAACTAAAATACGGTATTTGGACGCTTTTAAAACGGCTTAGACATTTGCATTTAGGTACGTGTCAATTCAATTCCAATATACTGTATTTTGTTATGTTGTTGTGATCTGGATTGAGGTGTACATATGGCATTGCATATAGTTTAGGACAAACACGTGGGTGATTTATCGCTTTGTGTTATATTCTTGTCTATATTGTACACTTGCACGAATTGAATTTAAGGGCAAAACCCAAACAAGATAAGGTGGGATTTCATCACCCTTCCTTAGCCCAAAAACCACCTCCCCACTCACACAACCCAAGCCCTAATAAAATTTGATAGACGTTGGCCCCTAGGGACATCTCGGACTCATTAAGAGATTGACCGAGGGTGGAACTTGTTTTGAATCTTACTTTTGTGAAATCGGTGTCTAAGGTTGGGGATTAAGAGGTTACGCCTCGAAGATACCGTGGTTTGGCGTAATTAAGGCCCGTTGCTTACGTACGGATACCTCCCACCGTATTTTGCCCCTACCTGGCCGATTAGCTTGTGGTCGGATTCAAGCAATAACCTCCCCGGGTAATCGACCAGTTAGGAGTCGTCTAGGTCTAGGTCAACCCTACTATAGGCTTGGTTTTGATTTTTTCTTTTCTTTTTTGATTGTTGTTTGATTTTTCTTTTTTGTTTGTGATTGTTTGTGAAATGGAATTCAACAATAACAATTCTTTCAATCCTAACATGAATCCATATTTCACACCAACCCCATTTGTTTCGGATAATTCCAACCCGGTTTTTACAATATGCACTAACCAAATACACCGGGTTGGCCTTATCTGAATCAATACAACCCATACCCACATTCTTATGACTATAATTTCCAAAATAATTTCAACTCTTCACAGAGTCAATGGGGATTCACCTCTCCCGAGTTTAATTTTCAACCTCCTTGTCCCCCATGTCCACCTTGTCCACAATTTACACAATATTCATTCCCCGATTTCGCTCCTATACTCCTTTTTCTGGACCTCCCATTGAAGAAAAATCTGAGTCAGAAAAGAGTATAGAAGCCAATTTACAAGAGGTCGAGCGACAACTTCAGAAAATGAGGGCCTCTCCAATTCCACAACATTTTCAAGATTCATACTCAGTTCCACCAGTCCAAAATAGAAAACCATCAACTTTGGAAATGAGTATGCGTGAGTCTAAACAACAATCAAATCTGATGGACTCACAATTTCACCACCAATTCCAAAACAACACTTCATCTTTTCAACAAAACGATGAACCAATTAATTATAAAAAGATGCTTGAAATCATGACTCAAGCTCAAATCGCTCGTAATCATGACATCGATATGATGGTCAAAAGTCTCCGTTCTCATCGTTTGACCATTCCTGATGTCACTAAACATTCTGTCAGAGCCAAATAGTCATGTTATTTTGGAAATCAAGATTCAATTTCAGTACACCCATCTGAACTTGTCCAAACTTCAAATGTTAAAGATCCCATTGACTTTTGGCAAGTTATCTTTTCCTGAAATTGAACTTGAGCATGAATATGATCCTGAACTTCCACTTGATAATTCAATTTCACTTCCTGATTCAATATTGACTGAGGTGTTTTTACCTGAATTCAGCCCTTTTCCCGAGTCAGTATTGGATCCTGTACCAATCCATTGTGAAATTGAATCACCAATCATTTATGATGATCATATTGAACTTGACCAATTTCATACTTTTGAAAGTCCCATTAATAAATTGGCAAGTTCTTATTTTTGTGGAATTGAACTCAATGAGGAATGTGACTTTGATCCTCAAATTTGTGATCCAGTTCAAATTCCTGAATCATTATTGACTCCTGTTATATTACCCAATTTGAGTAACATTTTAGAGTCAGTTTTGATTCCCATCCCTGTCATTCCTGAACTTGAATCACCAACCTTAGAAAGTCACATTCCATCACGGGGAAATGAATGTGGACTTGAGCTTCATCTTCTTGATTTGGACCCACTTCCTGAACCGATCTCGACTCCCGAACCTTTACTTGACTTAAGTCTTTTTCCTGAGTCGGTATTAGTTCTTGTACTTCCTGAGTCCAAATCAATCATTCCATTCTGGGACAAGGGTTTTGATAAGTTTGACTCTGAAATTATTTTGAAAATTTGAAAATTAGATGGGGTAAATTTTTTAATAAAAATCATTCATACATACATCATTCTAGTGGGTTGTATTTTAGAGGTCTCTGGTGGGT
This sequence comes from Agave tequilana, assembly GCA_038442645.1. Lineage (NCBI taxonomy): Eukaryota > Viridiplantae > Streptophyta > Magnoliopsida > Asparagales > Asparagaceae > Agave > Agave tequilana. Next base: position 38,588 of record JAVJIF010018891.1, on the reverse strand, counting down.
TCCTCCGGACTCCACGCAAGAATGATTGGGCCGCCTTTCGTGGACCAATCAGACCACCACCGGAACCACCACCTTGAGGTGATTTTTCCTTCCCTCTTTATTTGTTTCATGCATACATACATCACGATGCATTGAGGACAATGCATGAGATAAGTGTGGGGGAGGGTTTACTAACATAGAGTTTTTAGATTTTCTTTCTTTTATACTTCTTTTAGGATACTTTTAGAAATCTTCTCTTTTGTATAGGAATTTTCTCTTTCTTTAAAAACTTTTTGAAATAAGAGACAAAGTTTTGATCTATTTTTAAGAAAATTAAGATGATCTTAGAAATTAAGAAAGCTTTAATTATGACATCTTAAACCTAGTCAAAATAATGGATCTTGTTTAAAATTATAGGCTAAGTAAGATAAATTGGAAAGATAATTTTATCTTGAATTTTTTGCCTTAGATAGTATGCACTTCACACTTACACATTTTTGGGATGGAAACAAAGACCTAAAATGCCATAAATCAAAAAATAAATTAAAATATATATATATGAATAAAACATCACTTATTAAGCTGGATAACTATGCCTCAAGAAGCATGATTATTCACGCCTAACGGTGGTCAAAAGAATCAAATAATCCCCTTAGTTTTGTGGCCTTGTTTACTCGAGTCCTTAAACCCGAGGGATGTTTTCTCATCTGGTGCCCTAAAACCGTCTGGTCTGGGAGTCATCGGTTATAGGCTCATTACATGGGTGAACTAGAAAGCCTAAGAAAACTAAGGGAAGGAAAAAAAAAAGAAAAAATAAATAAAATATATATATGAATAAATGGCTTGATGGTTGGAGTTGAAATCCCAGAAATCTTCACTATCACAAAGTGCATATTATCTAGGTTTTTGAAGGATAAAATATTCAATCCAATTTTGAATTCTTACCTTAATTGAAGACAAGATCTTGCATAGAGACTAAGTTAAGAAAGAATGATTTTTTGTGGACTTATGACCTTAGATCACTTATATTTTTGCAAAAATAGTTCGAAAACATGTCTCTCTTTCAAAATGTGTTTTCAAAATACTAACATTTGTCTTCTTTCTTTATGGATTTTGTGGGTGCAATCTGCTGAAAACCCTCAGGAGACAACACTCCTCCTCTAGGGGTAACCTAGAGGTTTAATGGCTTGTTGCACACGCTCAGTGCAATCGCGTCACCTGCGAAAGTGGTGTAATAACATTTGTAGTATAGTTTTCTTTTCTTATTTTGCTCGGGACGAGCAAAAGATAAGTGTGGGGTGTGATCAGTCTACAATTCTGCATTATTATATCGCATTCTCCCATCGATTTATGAATAAATTGTCGGTCTAAATCGTGTTTTGGTCTTTATTGCAGGTAAATCCAAAGTTCAAGGGCAAAGGTGTAATAAGAGCTTAATTAAACCCAATTTAGGGTAATTAAATCCGCATTACTTGGAGGCCAAGCAAGGGATTATCTAGAAGATACGTCGAACCTAGCCTCTTGCGCACGTCAGACGAATATGCAAACGAAATTACCAGAAACAGAATATACCAGGAAGCTTCTCGAAGCAAGACGGATCCTCGCACCAAAACCAGGGATTTAACTCCCTAAAAGTGCCGAGAAAACGCAACAAATGCCGAGCTTCCGCGGCATTTTGGTGGACCCACGCGTCGAGTTTTGACACGTGGCCCCGTCTCGTCTTCTAGAAGTTGAATTTGCCTATAAAAACCCCTGTAGAGGCTCAAAACGCAGGCAGTTTTCATTTTTAGGAGTAGGTTCTGATTTTAGGAGAAGTTTAGTGTAGTGTAGGTAGGTGCTCTTCATTTCTCTTGTATTTTCATTTCTTTTTAGATCATTGTAGTAGGGCTGAGAGATTCATAGAGAGAGATAGAGAGGGATTGATGTAATAGATGGTGACAGTCTATGTAAAGGTGCCTCCTTTCTCCTCCAATGTAATCTTCTTCATCTTCTACATGATGTTTTGCTAACTTTTCTTCTCATGGCAATCTAACTACTAATTACTAACCATCTAACCACTTACTTGATAATCCACATGAATCGGGTAGCCTCTACAAGGCCTTATTCTTGCAAGAGCCATTGATGGCTCATGATGATGGGTTCTAACATCTAACTTGCTAACTTGCTAACCAAGCTAACTCTCTCTTATTTCATGCTTTCTTTTAATGGTTGATGAGTTAATGCTTTTATTAGCTTGATCTTGATGCATGTTTGATTGTGATGAACCATCTATGTGCCATGCTTTGTATCGTCTCTTGAAGCCAAGGATTAGTGATGGCCGAGGATCAAAATGTGAGGCAACTATCATGAAGAGGTTAGCATGGTTAGTGGAACAATTAGTAGTTAGTAGCCATGAGTTTTTCTTTTATCTTATTTTAGAAACTATTTCCAAAACTCTTTTCATTGTTGTTTTCACCGCTTCTTTGTTTGTCTTTGTTTTCATTTTCTTTACTACAAGCTTCATCTTCTTTTCCAATTTGTTTTTCAAATCACTTTCTATTTTATTTTTACATCGACTTTCATCGCTCTCCTCACCTACCACATTCTGGATTTCCTTTCCTTTTCTTTTTCATTCTTTGTCATTCTTTCAACAAAGAAGAATTGTTAACATACAACGTGAATAAAAACTGTTAATGCTTCTATCGCCTCCCTTCCCTGTGGATTCGACCCGTTAAGCTAATACTATAACGGAAGTATCGAGGGTACATTAGCACATTCGAGCTTTTACATCAATTTCATAATACACATTTTTGAGTGCTAGTTCCGCCCCGAACAAATAGTTTTGGTCAAAACACATGTATATATTAAACTCCAAAAACCAAAACGGTATTGTTCCAAAATGAAAACTCTTTTGTATTTTTCCAAAATAAAAATTCTTTTATGAAAACACATCCAAATCTTGTGTGTGAGTGTATATGGTATACTTGAGCAATCCACCAACTATTCTATCCTTTACATTTTATCTAAAAACAAAATCTTATAAAAACAAACCTAGACACAAGTCTTCTCTTGAAGTCTTCACTTGAAGTCTTCTCATCTTCTTGACTTGGTCCAAACTTTGATCTAAAGAGTTAGACTCCTCTTGAGTACTTGATATGGTCTTGATGCATAGGCTCTTGAATCAAACCGTGCTAGCTCTAAAACTTGACTTTAAATCCTTTATTGAAGCTAAACACCTACTAAGATCTTGATCATAAATCTGAGACTAATTAAATTCAAGATTATTAGTACTATAACTACATGAGTTAATCATCATCAAAACTAGAGTGATGGCCTTTGGGCCAACATCTTACACTCTATGTTTGGTGTTTACTCGTGACTTTTGTTTCATGAGCCTATATGTGCTTTATTGCTATTTGAGTATCGATGATCGTGTAATTTTTAAGTTTTTATGGATACATTCATGTTTTATTCCTTACTTGAAAGATTTTGAACTAATTTTAAAAATTACTTTAAATTAGTTCATTATTTCTCAATTAGTAGAGTTTTCAAATATGTTAAAATATCTTCAATTCTTATTTTTGAAAACCCCTACCTTCTAAGGGTGGTTGGATGGGCGACCATACCTTGTATGCTCATTGAAAATCTATTTAAACATGTGCATGCAAGGGAGATAGTTATTAGATATACATAATTTTTAAATAAAAATATATTTTATATACTCATGTTTTCTATGTATGGATCATATCTAAATTAACATTATATTCCTCTGATACATACATATATATGTTTTCTTGTGCTTTAAATATATGTGCCATACATTTTTAGCACAAATTATTTCTTAGTAAGCTTGATTTAGTCCTTAATATCAATTGTTTTTCAATTGGTATCATGTACAAGCTTATACATTGTTTTTATTGGTATTTCATAAAGGAGGAGAAAAATTCTTGTTTTATCTTTCAATTGGTTTTATTTTCTATTGGTATCTTACTCCCACTCTTTATGATGAAAAATACTTTATTTTGGTATATGCTAACATTTTCAATATTGGTATCAATAATCTTAAATTAGTATTATTCTCAATTTGATATCTTTATTGCAATAACTTATGCATATGAATGAAACAATAAAAAGATTGGTTTTAGTATTTACCTAAAATATATTGTTTTTACTTTCAAATAATATCATGTCCTTCTATTGGCATGAAAAGATTGTTTCATTTCAATTAGTAAAAAGATTGTTTCTTTTAATTGGCTCTTTCAATTGATTGTTTTTATTGGTATCAAAATTTTTGTTTTAAAAAATGTGTATTGGTATTGTTTATTTGTCTTCACCCCTTTGTTGATGATTGATAAAAAGGAGGTGAGAGATTTAGGATTATATATGCATGTTTTATTATGTGTTTATGCATGTATATATATTATTTTTATTTGGTATCTTGAGCCACATTGATTATCTTTATGTGTTTATTGATTATGCATAAGTTAAGGGGGAGCTTCTATGAAGCCTATCCTTAATGAATGCATATATAACCTTATAAGTTTTGTCATCATCCAAAAGGGGGAGATTGTTGGCCCAGAGGCCTTTCACCTTAGTTTTGATGATGACTAACTTATGAAGGTTAGTTTACTAATGATCTTGTATTTATATAGTTTCAGTTATTGATCAAGATCTTAGTAGGTATTTAGCTTCAACAAAGAATTCAAAGCCAGTTTGGAGCTAACACGTGTAGATTCAAGAGCTCGCGCATTAAGATCGCATCTATCACTCAGTTGAATCAAGCTCTATGGATCAAGTTTGGATCGAGTCGTCTTGGAGATAAAATCGAAGAGAAGACTTGTATCTAGGTTTGTTTAGTTTTAGAGTTTACATCTTGTGTAAAGATAGATAGTTTGATATGCTCAAGTACACACACAAGTCAATAGTTTTGGTTTCGGTTTAACCGTTTTTGAATTTCAAGAATACATATACGATTTTCATGAATAGATAGAATCAAAACAAGTTTTACATGGTTTATATGTACAGTGGATTCATCCATATACATTGTTTAGTTCATATTATCTAAAAACTTATTTTGATGATTCTAGTTCATGGTTTCAAGTTTTGTTTTAACAAAACTTACTTTTGAATTTATTATCAAAAATATTGATATATCTTTTATATGTGTATTGGATTCTATCCATACACGATATGCTTTAAAAGTGTTTCTATATCATGTTTTGTATTTATACAAGTTTATAGAAAAATCGTATTTTTCTTTAGAAGTTTGATTTTGGAAAATACCGTTTTTGGTTTAAAGCTAATTTCCATACCTCAAAAATAGTTCAAATAATTTGTAATATGTGTTGAATTTTGGTCACACATATTTGTACATCAAATATTTATAAAAAATTATTTTTGTAGATTTTATGTGATTTTATGAGATTTAATAGCTTAAGGTTTCAAACCCTAAATCCCACCCTGAGCCCACTGCCGATCGACCGACCAGTCGATCGGACCAGAGCTCGGTCGACCGGTCGGTTGACCGGTCTGCACAGACATGCACAAAATGCCTTGGCCATGGGCCGGTCGATCGGACGGTTGACAGATCCAGAGAGCTTGCTCTCTGGATCTGGCCCCGGTCGACCGGTCGGTCGACCGAGCCAGAGAATTCACTCTCTGGTTCTGGCCTCGGTCGACCAGGCAATTGACCGTTAGGCAAATTGCCTGGGGTGGTCGACTGAACGGTCGACCGGTCGCCCCAACGGTCAGAAATCTGACCGTTGGCTGGTCGATCGGGCGGTCGACTGACATGTCATTTCTGACCTGTTCTGAACCCCAACGGCTAATTTTTCAGACCCTTATAAAATGGGTCTTTGGGGGCTGTTTCTCCTAAGATTTTCAAAAACAAAATTTCTCATCTTTTCAAGTGTTTTAGCAAGTTTTAAAAAAAAGTTTTTGTGCTAAAAATTCTCTATCTTTATTTGTTTCAAAGTTTTGAAAAATCAAAAGAAAACAAGTTTTGGGGTTCTAGTTCTTGTCCAAAATTTCTATATCTTATCTAGAGTTTTTCTCAAGTATTTTCTTTGTGTTTTCTTTTTCAAAATACTTTGTTTTCTCACACTTGAGCAATCAATTCAAAATCTATCTTTAGGATTTTTGTATTGCGAGAAAAATTGTTTGTAATCTTTCAAGATATCCAAGAGAGAGTTTGTGATCATTGGATCACCAAGTGTATTTTACTTTTGCTTTGTGCTTGGCTAAGTGCCCACCTCTTGTGTAGAGATTTTGTGTTTGAGAGAGAGAAATTGTGTACTCCCAGTTGTATTTGTCATTCCCTGGTGGAGATCCCTTTGTGGAAGGTCCTGTGTGGACAAAGTGAAAATCCTTCTATGTGAAGGAGGGGACATAGAACAGTGACTCGAACATCGAAACATATCCTTGTGTTTGTGTTTGGACTTTTTCTCTAACTCCCTCTCTTTATATTTTGCATTGCTTTACATTGTTCATATTCATATGCTTGACATTGTTTGTGTGCCTACACTTGTGTTCAACCAAGAGAGTTTCTAATAGCATCTCAACTCTTAGTTTAGAGGAATTTAGAGGAGTAGTTCCAAAGCGCTTCAGGGGAATTCAGGCTCACTCTTGGTTACACACAGTGTGTTACCAATTAAGTTTTAAATTCCGCATCATTTGTCTTAGATTAGCCTGTACACCTATTCACCCCCTCTAGGTGTACTTACAGTATTAACTCATGATTAAATAAAATGGGTGTTACACCGATTCCATTCATTAAGGCCGCGGATGCGTAGCTCTCGTTTCCACAATTATAACGGCTCGAGAATCATCCGAATATGGATCCGAATTTCTACAAATGAATTACTGGAATTCATTTCACATCAAACAATAAACTCAAAATATCACATCAATTTCTAAAATCTCATTAATTCAATATTAACATATTAATCTATGGTTTAATCACTTGGGTATTACACCCCAGCTCTAACAAGCAAAAGAGGGGGGGCATTTGTAATGGTAAAAAATTGACCCTCATTATGATGTTAACACATGCCTATGCAACTGAAGGCCTCTCATCGAGATGCTCACAGCTTCTGATCTGTCACGGTGCCCCGCCACTACACATCCTCTCAGAATCACTCCAAACCGCTCCTATGTCAACATGCCAAAGACATTGCCTTCTAGACAAGCTCTACTAGCCATCCCGGAGCTACCTCATGCTCTAAAGACATCACCTTTCGGAGTCACACGCAGTCCAAGATTCTCGACTTCACCTTGAAAGTCTCCAATAGCTACCACCGAGATCTCCGCTTACAATTTTACCCCATTTTTCCTCTCCCACATTGAAGATGTATAATGCCCCTGCATTCAAGGCAGACGATTATAAATAATGAAGAGATTCCCGGCATGCATTCCCAACAGTCCAGCACTCATAATCACAATCGTTCCAACAAATCCGCACAGAAAGGTCATGCACTTACATGAACATCACAAGCTCCCATTCACCACCAACAACTCAGTACAAAAGGGCCATCGTCTCCAGCGAAAAGGGGGACCCCGGGAATCCTCTAAGAAGGCCTCCATGGGTCCTTTCTCTAGACTTAACACACAGACCCCACTCATACCTCCTCAGTCAACCTTGATTCAGAGACACTCGAAACAATTCCTATAATTCTTGTAAATTGACAAATTATAGTTGACCTTCCTCCTCCTCCCCGTGATTTTTGCCGGTTTGAATTTTCACATAAAAATCCTGCATCTCCGTCTCTTTTCTGTGTTGTAATCACCGCTCTACACTTACACTCTAAATTTTCTCTCTCTTGTGATACCGTCTGATCATTCACAACGAAAAGTCTCCACCACACCATCCAAACAATTATACATCATAGCATTATTGCACATGTGTCTCCATGCATCACTGAAAAACACAACCATCTTCTGCAAGTTACATACATAATTCATGTCCAATCGCAAAAAAAAAAAAAAAAAAAAAAAAAAGTATGCAGCTACAACGAGCCTTACCTTCTTCATTTAATCTGCACGTGCATGGTCTAATCTCATTTGACTAATGAAAGTTAAAACTGAGTAATCAGGCAACACATTGGATAATTGACTTCCCCTCAACCCTAATTCAATTTGAGGTCAACGGTCAAAACCCCACCGCGGTGGAGCGGATCCCGACAGAACCAACGGCTTGCGGAGCCCGCAAGCTCCAAAACCCAAGCTGGATGCGCAACACAAATCAAAACGAGCAACCCACAGTGGCACAACCCGTAATTCCCCCAGACCCCAGGGCTTTCCCCCCAACCGACCTCCCCAACTTTCAAGCCTCGCTAAAGGACAGGGAGCAGGTCAGTGGTAGGCAAAAGGCGGGCCTCCAACGTCCCTCTAATCCCTTTAAATCCGCTATTTTTTCCCATTTAAAAAATTAGATATTATTAAAAAAGGTCATATTTTCCTTTCCCAACTCTGCCCGTTTCTTTATCAAACAATTTCCCCGTGATGGACGCCCTCACAAAAAAAAAAAAAAAAAAAAAAAAAAAATCCAAAAACCCAACCGCATATTTCGATTTTCGTGGCTCCCTTGATTAAAATATTCCTCCCCTTCTCAAATTCAAAAAATATACGTCCTCCCCCTTTATTGTCATTTATTAATACTGTATATTGTAATTTATTGCTAATTGCTAATATATCTTTTAATTTTTTTTATTTTTATTTTTCCACCTCTTTTTCATTTCTTCTTTGCTTTCTTTCTTTCCATCTTCCAAAGTTTGTCTCTCTCTTCCGTCTCCAACCGCGGTGGTGGGTTCCCGACACTGCCCGAGCCGGTTTTCCGACCGCGAGAGGAGAAATCGGAGCGAATCAAAGACCCAAAAACCACCGACAAAAGGAAAATTCCGTCTTTGTCCCTCATGGAGCCCCCTCACTCGAGCTCGCCTGATGGTGGGAGCTCGATCGAAACCTAGAGCGCTTCAACGGCGAAGTCCGACGGCAAAGACGCTTTCTTGCAGTCTGTTGACGGCCGATCTGTTGTCTGTGTTTTGTGAAAGAGATCTTTTTTAGGGTTTTAGGGTTTATCTATGTGTAATGGAGGGAAGGGAAGGGGCAAGTAGCGGAGCAGCGGCGGTGAGGGAGACGGCAGAGGAGATGAGGTCGGAGAATACTAGCGAGGCGACTCCCCCGCCGCAGCAGTCGCCGTCTGTTCCGGCGTCTACTGCGACTACTACGGCCTCGTCCGCTCCGCCCGTGGTGACGGTGGGCGTCACGGTGGCCCCGGTGGTTGTTCCCGCGGCGGGGACAGCGGCGGCGCCGGGCGATCCGGTGAGGAAGAAGAGGGGGAGGCCGAGGAAGTACGGGCCCGACGGGAGCGTGGTGTCTCGGCCGCTGAATCCGATGCCGATCTCCGCGTCGCTACCGGCGGGGGAGTTTCCGGCGGCGGCCGCGGCCATGAAGCAACGGGGCAGAGGGCGGCCAGTTGGTCTCGTCAGCAGCAAGCACCAGCAGCCCAGGATCGAGTTTGAGAGTTTAGGTAATTTTTGCCAGGAACCCCCAAGCTTTTAAATTTTTTTGCGTAAATCATTTTCTGTTGGAATTCTGTTAGCTGATGTGTTAATGTGTGGTTGGTGGAATGGTTTTTGTGTGGTGCGAATCTGTTGATGTTGTCTCTTTCATTATCAGTTGCTGCCACTCTCTTCTTCTCTTACATCCTATTTGGATTTGTTCCGTAGCTTTCAACTTGTTGGGCGTTTGGATATAAGTGATGGTTGTGGTTGTTGTTGTTGTTGTTGTTGGAATTCTGAGTTGTGGGACCACTGGATGAGGGTAGGGTTTCATTCTTCAGATCTGCTGTGATGAAATGGGGTTGGTTCTTGTAAGAAAAAGGCAATCTTTGGTGGGTTAGCTTGGGGATTTGGGAATCTGAATCTTGTTGAGTCGCTTTTTGGCAACCCTTGGAGTGTTGTTGTGAATATGCCTGAACAGGAGATTAGGGGCTAATATTTGTTTCGATCATCCTTGGAAATCTGTCATTGGGCTAGGATTAGAATTCTTGATGCCCCACTTTATGGCATATTGGAGACCGATTTAGTTGGAAACTTGCTTGTCTTCGACTAAAATTTAGTTATGGAATGGTTGCTGATGTCGTTTTTATCCCTGATGTGTCCTTTGATAATGCGAAATGTGACAGCCTTCACCATCTTTCAAATCCTTAAGTTACTTCGTATGTCGGATTTCTGTAGGTTGTAACCGAATCTTACTTTGCTTCCAATGGTTTTTTGCTTTCTCATCACTTCGAACAGTTTTTTGTAGGCTAAGATTTCTTCTTTTACATTTTGTTTTAGTTAGAGAATATGATTTTTTTTTTCCCCCGGAGGGGGGGAGGGGAGGGGGTGTTGATTCTTAATAATTTTTCCTGTTATATCAAGTGGGGCCACTGATGGTTACGACTACAACATGTTTGCTTATTCTCCTTGGGGTATTTAATATTTATTGCAGGTGAAATGGTAGCATGCGCTGCTGGTGCCAATTTCACGCCACATATTATCACTGTTGCAGCTGGTGAGGTATGGCTTGCTTAAATTTGAATGACCCTATCTCTTTTTATACTGTATTTTTTGTATTAATGATCAAAATATTTATTTTCTGCTCTTGTTACTTAAACTTCTATTATATAAATTTGAATCACCTTAGGGTGTGTTTGGATTCATGAAAGTGGGAGGAAATAGGCCACTTCTCTTGTCTGTTTTGAACCGGAAATGAGAAATGAGTAAACCCCTTTTCCTTTTCCTTTTCCTTTTTCCTTTTTACACCTCCCTTTTACATTATCATTTTTCCACTTTTAGAGTGCTACAGTTAATTTTGTGGTCATGTACATCTCACTTATAATAAGTTGTAACTCAAAACAGTTAATTTTGATGCATGTAAATCTCACTTGCGGTCCAATAAGTACAAAAATATTTTTCAGAATTAATATTTAATTTAATAGTATTTTGTAGTCAACTTTGTGGTCAACATTTTCACTTTCACTTTTACATTACTAACCAAATACCGAAAAATATAATATACTTTTCACTTACACTTTTACATTACAACCAAACATCGGAAATGGAAATTGTACAAATCCCAATTTTTCACTTAATTTTCACATTTCCCATCCTCATTTCCCACTTCCACCTTTTCCTCCCACTTCCATCAAACCAAACAGGCCCTTAGAAAATCAATACTTATGTGGAAACAAGAACAGTAATTTAAGTATCATTCCAAAGCCTCTTTGTCTTCATCTTAAGTTTAAGTTGTTTGGTCATGACATGTATCTATTGCATATTGCTGCTTGCTGGTTTTGTCACTCATTAGCTTTGAATAGTTTATCAGGTACGTTAGGTGTTTACAAGCTATTTGAATAGTTTAAAAAAAATCTAATAGATACTGCCGCATTAACAAGAGTTACCGTTTTTTAATACAATACTACCTCTTTCATGCACTACACCAATTGCTTATTTTTCATTTACCGCAATTGGAGTTATAGCTGCAAGTTGCCAAACTGTCATGTATGTACTCTTATCCGCGGGAGTAAAAGCTGCATGCAATTAGAGGGCTATAGTGTGGCTTCAGCTACATCAAACCAAATAGCTACTTAAAAAGTTATGCTAGAAATTTGGAATGTTGAGTATGTTCAGAGTTAAGGCATGCTATCATAGACTCTAGCGATATACGGTTAAAATCTAAGATTTCTGGTTCTGTTGACTTGTTTGACAACTTTTAATTAGTTTACAATTTGGCTTAATGGCTTTCTTTCTTGGGGCAGTCATAATTACAAAAAAACCATTTAAGAATTGTCATGTCATAGAGAATTTTTTTCAGGAACTTGTTGGAAGTGGATTGATGTAGCTGACCTCAAGACTTTGGACAAAAAACCTATGCTATTGTCTCTGTTTCTATGAGTTTATTTAAGCAGCTTGGGCATGAGATTGTGCTATTAGATGGTAAAGATAAAGGTAATAGGCCTTTAATTGTAGATGATTCTTATGTCTTCTTTCCTTTTACCCCCAAAATATTTACGCATATGAACTCAAGGGGCACCAATCTACTGTATGACAAACTTTATCATCCACTCTCTTGGTTTTATCAATATAATTCCCTTGAGATATCTTAGAATCAGCATATATAGTGTTAGACTCACACACATTTCTAATTACCTAATTGAAAGGTAAAAACTCACACACTTCACTAATTACCCAAGCCAATCCTCGCTCAACAACTACGGGAATCGAACCTGGAATTTCTCTCTTATAGAAAGGAGGAGCATTATCGGAGATCCCTAATATTTTGTGTTGGCAACATGAATTCTTTTTCTCCACTTACCTCATTAAGGGTATCTCCTCTCTAATATTTTGAAATCTAAATTGTAATACATTTTGATGATTTACTTTGCTTTCAGTATTTAGAACACCGTATAGCCCCTGATTTGGGAGTTGGCTCTGGTAACTTTTTTTATTTTTGCACTTGTAAAAATTGGGTTTCTTTTAGGAAGATAGGGTTCTGATTGACGTGATTGATATAAATATTTAACTTAATTTCAATGTTCTAGGTAGGCTACAGTTTAAGCAACACCATGAGGCCCTTGATTTAGATTTTGGTTTCTTCTTCTGGTTAGAGTTTAGATTCAAAATACGCAGTTATAGTTGATTATTATGTTTCGCGTAAAAACATGAACCTATGGTTTCAGATGGAATTGTAATTGTGCCTGATATTTGACAACCAAATGATTTTAAGACTGAAGAGAGGTAAGACATGTATTTGTTGGAGTACAGATTGGCGGAGAGTAGAATCAGTTTCAGGGATATTCACAATAGAATCTACTATAGTTCCAAAAGAAATGTAGTACTGTTGTAACTTAAATGATATGCTATGACACCAATTGTTACTCCCATGATCGACATTTGCATAACTTGACAATATGATCAGTATTTGTAAAAGAAAACTATTGTAAAGCAAACTAGCATTACCTAGACAAAAGAGTAATAAGAAAGAATATGAGGATTTAATGTGGTTTGACCCAAACTTGGCCTACGTACACGGGGAGAGAACTTGAGAGAGCTTTATTAATAACTTGGTATAAAGAGATCTAATCTTTCTCTTGATGCAACAAGAGTAGTCACCTTCCTCCTTAATTTAGACTTAGATTACAAAAGTATTATCTTATCTTTATGCACCTTTACCTTACTTCTCTCTTTGTTTGGCTTCCTTCTGATCTCTGATCGAGCCACACCTGCACACATAAAAATACAGAAGTTTAGAATAGTGCTAGGTCCTCAATGCTACCGTGTAGCTTAGGGCTAACGGGTCGTGATCCACAGGTAGGGACAACGATGGAAGCGTTGTGTAAGTCTTCTTCCTAAGTTACTACACCGGTTAAAGATCTTTGTTTTAAAAGAAAAGAAAATAAAAATAGTTAAAGCTAATCTAAGTTAAAAGAAATTTAAAGAAGAAGATGGGTTTGTTGTTTAGATTACTAAGTTAAAAGAAAGGAAATAAACAAGAAAAGAAAGAACATAACTTGGAGTAATTAAAGGAAAGCAAGCAGTCAATTAAGTTGAGTAACGATGAAGAGAAGTGGGATAGTTCCATTGACTGTCACTCTCAATATAACTATCTTTAAGAAAGATGATATCTAGTATCACTTTAAAGATAATTCTTCCTCTCTTATCAGTCATGAAACTCTCCCTAATCCAAGTTATAAAGGAAGCATGATTAAAAAGAAAGCATAAAGGAAGCAGATAAAAGTAAATAAAGCAAATAAAGTAAACAAAAAAACTAAATTGAAAAGAACAGAAGAACCTTTATTGAAGCTGTCACCATCAATTACAAGCACTCCATCTTCTCTCTACAATCCTCTCTCAAACTGAAAATACAATGGACAAAGAAGAATCCTAACTCTAAAACTTTCTCTAGAGTTGTGCTGTAGAGTCCTCCCCTCTGGAATTGTGCTGAGAAGATGTAATTTTCCTTATGCTTACCCTTCTATTTATATTAGTAGAAGTCAACCATCTTTAGAACTTGAATTTGAACTTTGGATATTAAGATAATATCCAGTCTCTTGACTTGAGGAGCAAGCTATTATCAATTTCTGAATTTGAATCCTCCCATTATCTTCAAACTTGATTTGATTTATCCAGAATTTTATGTGAAAATTCAATTCTGAATTGATCTGCAGCTAGTCGGCGTGTTGATTACTGAATATGACTTATCAAACGACAGAATTGGAAACAGTGATCAACATAAGAATTATAGCTCTTTAAATCCTCTTTCTAGAGCATCTTAAATCATCACATTTAAGTTTCTATAACGAAAATTATGCTCAAAATGCTAAAAGGTACCCAGTCTGAATTCAAATTTAAATTGATTTAGAACTCCAAATTTAATTAGAGTTTTCTCCTTATCTCCAAATATGATTGTTTCATTTCATCCGTTGATCTTCTCTCTATCCATTTATCTTCAACGAGCCTAAAAAATTCGTTTTTCTTTTGTATTTTGATGGTATTATTTTATCTGATATATCTGGTTTTCAAATAAGATGGCTTTTAGAGCCTTTGGTTTTGGATCGATCTTTGTTGATTTGCTTTATGTTCAGTTGATGATTTAAATCTTCTCAAGAATTTAATTTATTTGGTTAGGATTTGTGCTTATCTCCTCTCTGTCATATCCTGCATGAATTTAGACATTAAGACAAGTGAGTTGTAAGAATTATTACAGAATAAATGTAAGAATGCAGTTACAATTATGCAATATATATGTTCAACATACCCCCACACTTATCTTTTGCTCGTCCTTGAGCAAAATAAAGAGAGAAAAATTAAACTGACCTAACCTAAATCACTATCGTAGGAATCACGGTTGCACTTAGCACGTGCAACAAACTGTTAAACGTTAACCTAGAGGACGAGTTTTGTCTTGTGAGGGTTTTCAGTGGATTTACACCCACAAAATCTAAAAAGAAATAAATTGTTAGTATTTTCGAAAATGCATTTTGAAAAGAAGCGAAAATATTTTAAGTGTTTTTACAAGAATTAAGCAATTTATAAGTTATAGGAGCACCGGACTATTCATCTCTAGACTTGGTTTCTATTCAAAGATTTGTTATCAATCAAGGTCAGGAATAAAATTATATTCTCATCTAGTCTATTATTTTACCCTAAATCATATGCACTTTGTGACCGTGAAAATTTTTGACTCGGAATTCTTCAACTTACTCTTATGCTATATATTTTTTATTTTTTTACATTTATGGCGGTAATATCTCTTAGCTCTATTTGGCTTTCTAATTCGCCCATGTAACGAGCTTTACCTAAACCGGGCGGTTTTAGGGCACCGGGTGGGAAAACACCCGAAGGACTTAGGACTCGAGCAAATAAGACCTTAAAACTAAGCATTTTTATTTATATGAACCACTTTTAGGCGTGAATACTTTTGCTTTGTGAGGCACAAATGCCCAACTTAATTAGAAGATTTTTTATATAGTAAATATATATATATATATATATATATATATATATATATATATATATATATATAAGGCATAAGAATCTTTGTTTAGAACCCTAAGTATGTAAGTGTCTAAAGTATGCATATTTCATTAAGGTAAAAATCAAGACTAAATTACTTTTTCAATTTTCTTCCTAACCTCAAAATCAAACAAATAATTTTATTTTGACCAAGTATAAGAAATTTTAATTATGATTCTCTTATTCTTTAAAATTAACTTAATTTCTTAAAAAATAAGTCAAAGTATTATTTTTCTTTTCAAAAAGTTTTTTTAATCTATTAGTAAAACCTATGTTAGTATGTTAGTAAACCCTCTCTCACACCTAACTCATGCATTGTCCTCAATGTATGAATAAAATGCAAAAATACATAAAAAAGGAGAAAGGGAAGGAAAATTGTTACCACAAGGTGGAGGTCTCAATGGTGGTCTCATTAGGCCAAGCATTTTTGCCCAATCTAGATGTTGTAGATTTTCATGGAACCAACCTTTCATGACCTCTTTCCTATTAACATTTTTATATTCCCCAATATAAATAGATTATGCAAGATCCTAGCATGAAAATTTTTCTAGTTATATGACCAATCTTGGGATATCATCACATAGTTATATTGTTCTAAACCTTGGTCCAACAATGGAATGTGGTTTTGTGGAATAGATGATTTGGGCTCATCAATGAAAGGAATAGGAACTGATACTGACGGGATTAAAACTCAAATCAAGTTTAGGTTCGAGAGTCGGAGTTGGTTCATGAGTTTGGTCCAAATCATAGAATTGAAGACATTCATTCCTAACAATGGAATGTGGCTATCCAAAATAGGTGGTTCATGTTCAAACTCTATAGGAATAGGAATCAGTATTGGCTTTGAAATTGGGTCCAAATCAGGTAAGGATACCAGAGTCGGCATACATTCAAAAAGTGAAACTGAATCACAATATTGAGAATCAGTATCACATCATCTTCAAGTTCAATCAAAAACTTGCCAATTTGTTAATGGTTTGATATTGGACGAGTTCAAAGTTTTGTGGTGAAATTGAATCTTAGTCATAGTCTTCAAGATATTATAATTCTTCGTCAATATGGCTAGGAGAATCAAGAATAATCGAAAATGTGTTAGGTAGAGTTTCCTCATTTCTATCATTAATTGTGTTGACCAAATGACTCACTTTTGCTTCTAACCTATTAATAGATTGGGTAACATTATTTCCGAACTGAATCAAATCTTCCGTACTTTTTTCTAAGTCAATATTCTTCTTGCTATGGTGGGACTTGGAACTGGAGTAATGATCTTGGATTTGGGAATTGTTTGGGAGAATTGGGTCCGCTATGATTTGTACTTGTGCGGACTCAAGGAAGGCTTTGAAACGCTTTTCTAAAGAAGATTTTTCTTCTATAGGTTGGTTTTGGTATGGAGTATATGAAGCTGTTTGTTGGTAAGGTTGTTGATAGTAAGACTCGGGGGAGTTGTATCCCTACTGACTCGATGAAGAGTGGTGATGATTATCCCAATCTTGTTTATAATACTGAGATTGGGGCATATATTGATTCAAATAAGATCAATCTGACATTGGTTGTTAAAGTTATGTAATGCCGGGTTGGTAATATCCAAATTGAAAGAGGTTGGGGTGAAATATATATTTGAGTTATAATCAGAATAATTGTAATTATAATCTATTTTCACAAGAACAAACAAAAACAAACAAACAAGAAACAAAGAAAAATCTAGCCTATGTTAGGGTAGACCTTAGACCTAGATGACTCCTAACTGTTGATTATCCACATGAGGTATATTGCAGAACCTGACTACAAATTAATCGGCCAGGTAGGGGCAAGACCAGTGGGAGGTATCCGTGCCTGAGCAATGTGTCTAATTATGCCAAACCATCAGCCTTCAGGGCTTCGCCCCTCAATCCCCAACCTTTGACACCGATTTGACAAGAGTTAACTTCTAACAGCTTCCCCCTAAGTCATTCTCTATTTGAGTCTGAGATGTCCCTAGGGCCAACGTCTACTCAATTTTAAGTTAGGCTGGGTTAGTGGGTGAGATGATTTTTAGGTTAAGAAAGGGTAATGACTTTCCGACCTTATGTTGTTTAACGGGGTATGCCCTTAGATCATTTTCGTACTTGTATGCAAGTATATAGCAAAAATAACACTCAAGCAATATAACATACAAGTGTTTCCTAAATTATATGCTATGCAGACATCCTTTTTTCTCCAGCACTCTTCAATAATAATTTAAAGAAATGAAATAGACAAATGCCTTAAAATGCAAAGTTTAAACCGTTTTTAGAATTAATAAACAACCATTTTACTGTTGAGGTTAGAATAGCGTGCAGAATATGTTAAACAACTGAAGTAAATAAATCCTTGAATTTCAAGCAACCTGCAAGAAACTACAATTAGTAGTTTACCACAGTTGTGGCCTCTAATGCTCTACCTTCTTCGACAGAGGCACAGAGTAGCAATATGTCCACTGCAGCTCTAGTTTTTAAGTATTAGCCCCTGCACATAAAAACAAAAATAAAAAGTTAAACGGTTTAAAGTAAATCAAAAAACATAAAACTTACCGTCCCTTCCCGGCAACGACGCCAAAATTTTGATTGAGCCAAACCTGCACACACAGAAAAATACAGAAGTTTAGAACAATGCTAGGTCCTCAATGCTATCGTGTAGCCTAAGGCTAACGGGTCATGATCCACATGTAGGGACAACGATGGAAGCGTTGTATAAGTCTTTTTCCTACGCCGGTTAAAGATCTTCTTTGTTTTAAAAGAAAGAAAATAAAATCTAAGTTAAAAGAAATCTAAAGAAGAAGATGAGTTTGTTGTTTAATTATAAGTTAAAAAGAAAGGAAACAAACAAGAAAAGAAAGAACATATCTTCGAGTAATTAAAGGAAAGTAAGCGATCAATTAAGTTGAGTAACGATGAAGAGAAGTGGGATAGTTCCATTAGCTGTCACTCTCAATATAAATATTTTTAAGGAAGATTATATCTAGTGTCGCTATAAAGATAATCTTCCTCTCTTATCTGTCATAAAACTCTCCCTAATTCAAAGCTATAAAGGAGGTATGATTAAAAAGAAAGCATAAAGAAAACAGATAAAAGTAAATAAAACAGCTAAGGGCCTGTTTGGTTAAGGTTGGAAGTAAGGAAGTGAGGAAATGAGGAAGTGGTAATAGTTCCCTTTGGAACTTGAGAATTGGTTAGTAAGTTTTCCTGTGTTTGGATGTTGTTGGGAAGTGTGATTTGAAAAATGTTATGTCTTTTTCGGTATTTGGATGGTAATGTAGAAGTGGAAGTGGAAAAGTTGACCACAAAGTTGACCGCAAAATAATATTAAAATAAAAATTAATTAAGAAAAATAAAAAGTGAACTGTAATTAGAATGCAAGTGAGATTTACATGATCAAAAATTAATTATTTTGTGCTACAACTTATTACAAATAAGATTTACATGACTACAAAATTAACTGTAGCACTCTGGAAGTGAGGAAATGATTGTGTAAAAGAGAAAAGAGAAAAGGAAAAGGAAAAAGGGTTTCTTATTTTTCTTTTCCTGTGTTAGAATAGATAGAGAAGTGAGCAATTATACTTCCCCATTTCCTTACTTCAGCTCACTTTCTTGCAACCAAAAAGCCCTAAAGCAAGCAAAAGAACTAAATTGAAAAGAACAGAAGAACTTTTATTGAAGTTGTCACTATCAATTATAAGCACTCTATTTTCTCTCTACAATTCTCTCTCAAACTGAAAATACAATGGACAAAGAAGAATCCTAAACCTAAAACTTTCTTTGGAGTTGCGCTGTGAAGTTCTCCCCTCAGAAGTTGTGTTGAGAAGATGATGTGATTTTCCTTATGCTCTATCCCTCTATTTATGGTAGAAGTAGTGGATTGACTCCCATTAAAAGTTGTGCAACCATCTTTAGAACTTGAATTTGAACTTTGGATATTAAGATAATATCTTATCTCTCGACTTGAGGAGCAGACTATTATCAAATTCTGAATTTGAATTCTCTCATTATCTCCAAACTTGATTTCTTTATCCAGAATTTTATGTGAAAATTCAATTCTGAATTGGTGTGCAGCTAGTTGGCGTGTTGATTGCTGAATATGACTTATCAAACGACAGAATTGGAAACAGTGGTCAATATAAAAATTATAGCTTTTTAAGTCCTCTTTCTGGAGCATCTTGAATCATCAGATTTGACTTTCGATAGCGAAAGTTATGCTCAAAATGCTAAAAGGTATCTAGTCTAGATTTGAGTCTAAATTGATTTAGAACTCCAAATTTAATTGGATCTCCTTCTTATCTCCAAATATGATTGCTTTATCTCATCCGTTGATCTTCTCTCTATCTATTTATCTTCAATGAAACCGATTAAATCTTCAAAAAATTCGTTTTTCTTTTGCATTTTGATGGTATTATCTTATTTGATGTATCTGGTTTTCAGATAAGATGGCTTTTAGATCCTTTGGTTTTGAATCGATCCTTGTTGATTTGCTTTATCTTCAGTTGATGATCTAAATCTTCTCAAGAATCTGATTTATTTAGCCACGATTTGTGCTTATTTTTTCTCTGTAATATCCTGCATGAATTTAGACATTAAGACAAGTGAGTTGTATGAATTGTTGCAGAATAAATATAGGAATGTAGTAACAATATGCAATATATGTGTCCAAACAATCTCCTTGATGTTCTCCACCTTTTTCTCCTTGAGTTCAGTGCTTGAGTCAATTACAATGCTGGGTTACAACCTTTATTTATATGATTTTACAATACAACTTTTATTTGGACTATGAGATGATCTTGACCTTTGGATGGTTGAAGAATCTTGATCAATCCTATTGGGAATGATCTCCTTGATTTAGAAGGATTCTAGACCCTTTAATCTTTAGAAACAAATCTTCATTGAATAGGAATTTAATCCAATTCGTATCCCACCAGAATAAAGAAACCTGCGTCTGAAAAGAAGACTAATTTTGCTTCAGAAATGCTGTGTATTGTCGACTAGTTTTTAAGGCTAGTCGACTAATAACTTTAATTAGTCGACTACTGTAAAATTGTTCCTCTCTGTATCCTGCCTAGTCGACTAGTATTGTGTATTAGTCGACTAATCAACTGACTAGTCGACTAATTTGCACCAAACTTGGATCGTTTCTTTCTGCTTCAAGCCATCGTCTTCTCCAACTTATTTGGATCTTCTTGGACCATCATCTCCTCTTGAAAACATGACAAAATCCTAACAATCTCCGCCTTAACTTGCTTTTCAAGCCTTTAGTAAAACAACTTGAGATTTGAATTAATACCTTGGTTCTTTCCTTGGTTGTAACCATGCCGTGAAGCCTTTAACACTTGTTCCCTCTCTCGGGGGCCTTTGGCTGATTTACCTCCATGGCTTGGGCCATCTCGGGCCTTACCCTGATGCACCCTTTCTCTTTCCCGCAACACTTTGACTCGATTCATGTCCCGTTGCACTCTTCCTTGAAGCTCCACCTCGCGATAAACTCCCTTCCAAGCTTATCCTTGAAATTTCACCTTGAACTGAGTTTCCTTCCTTCAGCTTGTATAATCTCCACACTTCTCTCCTAGTACCCTGGCTCCTTGGCTAACTGTGACGACGCCTTGTCGCACTTGGATCTGACATCCTTCTTCGTCGAGCACCCTTATGGGGATATTAGATTGTAGCGTGTCTTCGGGACATACTGGAGTGCTTTTAGAGTACGCACTGTCCCATCTTTTTTCTGTAATCTTGACTATCCCAGTGCCAATGACCTCGCAAGTCAGGCCATTCACCATCTTGACAATCCCTTCCTCTTTTGCAACCAAGGAGTTGAGCAGCTTATTTTGAGAACATATATGAACCGTACTACCTGAATCAAATATCCAGCCTTTACCTTGAGAAGTGTTATCCTTGTATGAAGCCATTAATACTTCGGTTTTCTCTAAATTGGTTAATGCTACGTCTGCCTCCGCAGCTTGCCTCTTCTTCTTCAACTACTCTTGTCGATGCTTGCAGTTATTCTTTCAATGACCTTCCCTGTGACAAAAGTGAACACGCCTTTGACGAGCTCGAACCTTTCTTTCCTTCTCCTCTTCCTTCCTGTGACCACCAAATCTGATCCTGTCTGCTCCTCTTGATTTGGTGTTTCCTAATTTCATTAGATAAGAGAGTTGACGTGACCTCCTCTAAGATGAGAGTTTCCTTATCGTAAAGCATGGTGGTGACGATGTGATCATTTGACTCTGGAAGTGAACTGAGAAGTATCGACACCTGTCCTTCTCGTCGATCTTGATATCAACAGCTAGAAGCTTGCTAATGACCTTGTTGAAGAAGTTTAGATGCTCTAACACTATTGTCCCTTCGTTCATGCGTAGTCTATATAGTTATTTCTTGAGATACAGCTTGTTGGAGAGACTTTTCGTCATATACAATGTTTCTAGCCTTGACCACAATCCTATAGCCGTTTCTTCATCCATCACGTTGTATATCACATCGTCTGCGAGACATAGTTGGATCGTGCTTGCCGCCTTTAGATCCATCTCCTCCCAATCCTCGATCGACGTACTTGCAGGTTTTACTGACTTACCCTGTAAGGTCTTGTGAAGACTCTGTTGCACCAGCAATGCCTTCATCCTCTTTTGTCATAAGTCGAAGTTTCCTTTGCCATTGAATTTCTCGACCTCGAACTTTGTCGTAAAACTTTCTATTTTTGACATATCATCCTTCGTCAACATTTAGCTTTGATACCAATTGTTGTGACATAAATTGATATGCTATGATATCAATTGTTACTCTCAGGACCGACGCTTGCGAAACTTGACAATATGATCAGTACTTGCAAAAGAAAACTATTGTGAAACAAACTAATAATATCTAGATAAAAGAGTAATAAGAAAAAACACAAGGATTTAACGTGGTTCGACCCAAACTTGGTCTACGTACACGGGGAGAATACGTGAGAGAGCTTTATTAATAACTTGGTACAAAGAGATCTAACCTTCCTCTTGATACAACAAGAGTATTCACCTTCCTCCTTAATCTAGACTTAGATTACAAGAGTATTACTTTATCTCTGTGTACTTTTACCTTCTCTCTTTGCTTGGCTTCATTCTAATCTCCTTAGTGTTCTCCATCTTTTTCTCCTTGAGATCAGCTTGCTTGAGGCAATTACAATGCTGGGTTACAACATTTATTTATAGAATTTTATAATATAACTCCTATTTGGACTATGAGATGATCTTGACCTTTAAATAGTTGAAGAATCTTGATCAGTCCTATTGGGAGTTGATCTGCATCAGTGTTGTTAGAGGCGATCGAGGCGATACGCCTCAGGCGCGAGGCGAAGTGAGGCGCAACAATGCGCCCCTCATCGCAGGCGAGGCGCGCGCTCGAATGCGCCTTGCGCGAGGTGCAAGGCGATCGTCTATATGCGCTTATTGTTTGTGGAGCGGGTTGGGTTACAACCCGCTAATTTAATGGGTAAATCCGGTCCTTTTAAGTTAGATAAAAAGTAAAAATAAAAAAACCAACCTATTGCGGGCGAACCCGATCTAGGGCAGAGGGGCCCCCGCATTCGTTTTCGTCGCCTTCGTCACTATCGCCTTCGTCGCCGCCGCCAGGTAAGCACTCTCCCTCCACTCCTGCTCTCGCCCCCCCTCATTTTCGACCCTCTCTTGATCTCTCTCTTCTCTCTCTTTCTCTCTTCTCTCTCAGAGACAGAGATATCTCATCTCACTGAGAGAGAATAGAGAAAGAGATCAGGAGAGAGGAAGAACGAGAGAGAAACAAAGAGACAGATCTGTCTCTGATGCATTTTTAGTGTAAATTTTTAGTGGATTTTTAGTGTAAAATTTTTAATACATTTTTAGTGTGTATTTTTCAATATCTTGAAATACAAAAAAAAAGAATACATTCATAATCACGCGCCTTGCTGAAGTATGTGCCTCACTGAATACATCCATAATACATCAATAGAAAGAAAAGAATACATCCATACAAAGAAGAAATTCATAATATATCCATACATAGAAAAGAATACATTCATAATACATCCATACAAAAAGAAAAAATATGCGCCTCATTGAAGCGAGGCGTTCGCCTTGCTTTGCGCCTTGCGCTTCGTGTGCGCTGGATCCTTTGCGCCTCACACTGCGCCTCGCGCCTCGATAACACTGATCTGCATGATCTAGAAGGATTCTAGACCCTTTAATCTTTAAAAACAAACCTTCGTTGAATAGGAATTTAATCCAATTCGTATTCCACTAGAATATGAAAACCTAAGCCTGAAAAAGGAACTGATTTGCTTCAAAAACGCCGTGTATAGTCAACTAGTCCTTAAAGGCTAGTCGACTAATACCTCCAATTAATCGACTAATAACTTTAATTAGTCTACTATTGTAAAACTGTTTGCTCTCTGTATCCTGACTAGTCGACTATATATAGTCGACTTGTATTGTGTATTAATTGACTAATCAACTGACTAGTCGACTAATCTGCACCAAACCTGGATCTGTTTCTTTCTGCTTCAAGTCATCGTCTTCTCCAACTTATTTGGATCTTCTTGGACCATCATGTCCTCTTGAAAACAAGGCAAAATCCTAACAGTAACTTCCACTAGTAGAATTCCAGCAAAATGATATACAAGAAAAAACTACTATAGTTCCAAAAGAAATGTAACTTCCTCCAAGAATAGTCTAGTAGAATTCTAGCAAAATGAGAAAGCAGCATGAAGAATGAGCAAGTGGAAATTAAAGATAGAATATGGCTGATTAGCTGTGGATGTTGGAGCTTTTCAGCTACTATAGTTCCAAAAGAAATGTAACTTCCTCCAAGAATAATCTGGTAGAATTCTAACAAAATGAGAAAACAGCATGAAGAATGAGCAAGTGGAAATTAAAGATAGAATATGTCTGATTAGCTGTGGATGTTGGAGCTTTCAGCTAAGTTTTAAACGAGTCTTGCCCAATTGACATTAAATCTACCATGAGAAAGATTGAAAATATATCTTAATTGAACCTGTAAAAGGGTTTTGAATTAAATGATGCCAGCTCATGATAAAATATTTTGTTACTTTCATTTGCCCTCTAATTATTTATGATGGATGGTTTATGAGTCACTCACGTCACATGATGTATGAGTATAAATTTAACTAAAAGCAGATGAAGAAGTCTGTTGACTAGGTGCTCTTATTCACTGACAAAATGATAGTTAGGATTTGAACTAATGTTCCTTTCTCTACCAGTCAATGAAAATTCCAAATAATGATTCCTGATGCTGTTCGGTAATAATTTTCTCGGGAGCTTTATTGTGTATGTTCATTATCTGTTTTCATATATTGTTTCTAAGATGTAAATTGTTGTTGGCTCATAGGATGTTACCATGAAGATCATATCCTTTTCTCAGCAAGGACCTCGAGCTATTTGTATTTTATCTGCTAATGGTGTCATTTCAAATGTTACCCTCCGTCAACCTGACTCTTCTGGTGGTACATTGACTTACGAGGTTTGTAAATGCATTCTTTGCTTGTGATGAAATAATGTCATTTTCTAAGTCTTATTCATTGCTTTTTTTCCCCCGAGTATTAGCTGATGAATATGTTGAAGTGGCTTCTTGAATTTGATTTCAATTAAATGTCATCATTTGCCCATTTCAATTCACATATGAGAATAATTATAGTAGTTATTTGTCTTGTGATATTTAGTTCTACTTGTATAATTTATTGAGACATGATTTCAGATCAGCTTATTTGCTTCAAGGAAATTGTTAAATAAGAAAGTCCAACCTGGTTTCACATATGCCATTTAAGTTTTAACACATTTGTTAAGTAACTACTTAAGTGACAGTTGAAAGTACACCTAGGGGGGGGTTGAATAGGTGTACGGCTAATCTAATGAATAAAATGCGGAAATTAAAAACTTAATTGCAACAACACTTAATGCAACCAACGAGTGTAGCCGAATTCCCGGTGAAGGGCTCTGGACTAACTCCTCTTGATTCTTCTGAATAAGAGTTGAGGTGCTATATGAAGCTCTCGTGGTTAAGCACAAGTGAGGCACACACAAACAAGCCAAGCATATAATATATGAATGAGCAATATGAAATGATGCAAGACACAATATAAAAGAGAGAGAGTTAGAGAGACAATGGATCAATCGCTAACACACGGATATGTTTCGAGGTTCGAGCACACAGCTCTACGTTCCCGCCTTCACACAGAAAGATTTCCAATCCACTTGTCCACACAGGACTCCCACACAGGGAACCTCCACTGAGGATTTGGGGCAATTACAATATGGAGTATACAACTCCTCTCTCAACCAAAACAACCTCTCACTAGAGGCTAGGCACAAAGCCACCAATATCAACCTCACAAATGAGGGATAGGCACAAAGCCAATACAACCAATCAACCTCTCACTAGAGGGATAGGCACAAAGATACCACTCCAAAATCAACCTCTACCCAAGAGGGATACCACAAAGTAGGAGGGTTCACAACTTAGTGATCAAAAGATCACAAACCAATTCTTTTCCACAAAAACAAAGATCCTATAGAAAGGATAGAATGATAAGCTCAAGTGTGGAAAACAAAGTGTTTTGAACAAAGAAAATCACTGGGGAAAATCTCCAAATAGATATATAGAATTTTTGATCAAAAACAAATTCCCAAAAGACTATTTTCTTTGAAATAAAAACACTTGAAAAATAATTGAAGATCAAATCTTTGAAGCTCTAAAACTCTTTTTAAAACTTATAAAAACACTAGATAATAGGAGAATTTTTGCTCTTGGAAGTCTTACCCAAAACAGCCCACAAATGGGATTTTTATAGACCCTTTAAAAAAACTAGCCGTTGCAGTCAAATATGGTTAGAATTGACCGTCCGGTCGACCGGCCAACGGTCGAAATTTGACCGTTGCCAACCACCGGTCGACCGCCCTTACCCGAGAGTAATGGGACTTCAGTTGGTCGACTGGCAAAACCCAATGGTCTTTGTGCACGTCTCGTGCACGTCCGGTCGACCGGCTCCTAGTCCGGTCGACCGGTCGGTCGACTGCCATGGCCTGGCAGAAACAATTTAAGGACTGAAAAACTGGTTTTTTTAATTCTCAAATAAATCCCATAAATTCTCTAAAAATCCACAAAAATAAGTTCAGTATAATACATTGATATACAAACATGTATGAAAAATTTCAACGCAAATTTCAAACTTTTTGAACCATTTTTGTGACTTACAAATTTTGCCAAAAACCAAAAACTGTATTTTCTAAAACTTGGATTTTTGAATTGAAAATTCGTTTTGTCCAAAACTCATCCAAAGACAAAAACATGATATTTGAAACAACTTGAAGCATGTTGTATATGGATATAATCCAATATACATGAAAAAATATATATCAATGTTTTTGACACATAAATCCAAAAATACGTTTTGTTAAAATACCAATACACCAAACTCATGAAATAGACTATCAAACTAAGTTTGTTTAAATAGTTGAAGCATGCATGTACATAGAACAAATCTAATATACATTAAACCATGTAAACTTGTATTGATACTATCTATTCATGAAAACCAAGATCGGTTAAACCAAAAACCGAAAACCAAAGCCAAAACATGAAACGTGTGTGTGTTGTGAACTTGAACATATCACACTATCTAATCTTTAACAAATGGATCTAAAACATAATCTAAACTATGTACCGAAGGCTTCTTGTAGAGCGCCGTCGCCAAGTCGACTCGATCCAAACCGTGATTCACCGAGCTTGACTCCAACGAGTGCTAGGATGAACATTTACGCTCGGGCTCTTGAATCACCAAGTGAAAAGCTCCAAAACACCTTTGTTGAAGCTGATCACCTACTAATATCTTGGTTAAGTATCAAGATTATTAGTAAACATAACTACATGAGTTAATCATCATCAAAACTAGAGTGGAAGGCCTCTGGGCCAACAATCTCTCCCTTTTTGGTGATGACAAAACTCATGGAGTTATATATATGCATGGATTAAAGTTAAGCTTAAAAGAAGCTCCCCTTAACTCATTCATAGCAATAAACATAAGATATTCAATGAAGCACATGATGTTAAACAAATGTATGCATCAACTAGGAGAGAGAAACATGCATAAAACAAACATATGTTTCAAAAACCTTCTCCCCCTATTTGTTAAAACTCACAAAATCATTTTTCTCATATTCATAAACTCAATATATGCAAAAACACAAATATGCATATATAAACTCAAAGTCTTTCTCCCCCCTTTTGTCAATCATCAACAAAGGGGTCAAAGAAAAAAATATTCTCCCTAAAGAAAAATCAATAGGGGGTGAAATAAAAAACAAAACTTTCTTGATACCAATTGAAAGAGAAAAAATATATCAATTGAGTGCAACATGATATCAATAAAATAAAACATACCAATTGAAAGTACATAATTGAAAGTAGATAATGTGGTACATAAAACAAATATTTTTAATATAAATTTAAACACCAATTGATACCAATTGTAAGTAAATACCAATTAAATACCAATTGTAAATAAATAAATCATTTTGAGCAATTCAACCAAAAAATTTTGATATCAATAAAACATACCAATTGTAGGTAAACTTATAGGTAATCTTGATACCAATTCGTGAAGATTAGTACTAATTGAAAGTAATTTTTCATTAAAAGCATATGATACCAAAAATAATCAATATCATTTTTCAATTATTTTTAACATAAAGTGTGGGAGTAGAATAACAAAACCAATTGAAAGGTGAAATATGAATTTTCTCCCCCTTTATGAAAAATTAAATAAAATGATGCGTAAGCTTGTATAAGATACCAATTGAAACATAATCAATTGAAATATAATAGTTATTTGAAATTAAGCTTAGCATAACCAAAATTTGTGCTCAAAGATATAGAGATATAGTAAGCACAAATAAAACATATATATGAGTATACAAAAAGAATGTCAATAGTGATACCAATTGAAAGGATCCAATGATACCAATTGAAAACACAATAAGATTAAGTGTATAACTCATATTACCTTCCACCCATTTCATGCACATGTTTAAAAGGATTTTCAATAATAAGCATACAACACATGGTCGCCCAACCAACCGCCCTTAAATGGAAATGGTTTTCAAAAATAGGTTTGAAAATAGTTTAGCATAATTGAAAACTCTTCCAAAATGAAGAATATGAACTAGTTATAAGAAAAATTTGAAAACTAGTACGAAATCCTTCAAGCAAGAAATAAAACAAAATTATATTCTATAAAACATGAAAATCATCAAAACTAGAATTCTTCAAAGGTATATGTATGTCATGTACAAACTACCGTATACATATATATCCAATATAAACGAGTCCATAAAAGTATATGCATAAAGGCAAATGGCTCAAGGATGTATATGTATAGCTGATAGTTTAGACACAATAGACATATACATGAAGTTAAATATAAACATGAAAAACATATACAATATGGGAATACAAGTCAAATGCATGAATCATCAAAACTAGGCTATTCTAGTACATCTAATGGGTATAAATGAGCGTTCAAATACAAACATATAATAGTCTATTTGTAGCTCACTAGTTGTACAAGTATACATTCAAGTTTTAATGAAAACTAACATCTAAACATGTAATCAAAGCATAAAGCATGGAAATCAATACAAAACTAATATGATCATTATGTACATGCGCATGCATAGATCTAGGATATACACATTAGTTAAAACAAATGCGAGAGCACAAAGATATAAATCCATATTAAACATGGGTGTCTCAAATAACTAATCATGTATATCACTAATCTAAATATCATGGCATATAACATACTAATCATGAAACATCATAACATGCTAAAATTCAATGATATGAAAAGCATATAAACATAAACGAGTAAGAGATCGTTACCAAAACCATGAAGGCAACTCTCCATATCTCCAAAACGAGGTGGTCCTCCCACCAAACTCCCTTTGAAAGTGATGCATCCAAATAGTCCTCTTTTAAGCTCGGAACGCATCCACCTCAAGGCACCATACTCTCACGTCATGCGAGAGCCCACACCTACATCAAATAAGATAGGGGTGGTCTTTGGTACCCATACTCTTTTGGGTCCATGGGGGTTAGCACCTTTCCTAACCCAAACAAATTTAGTTGTTAAATTTAAATCATGTATCTTATCATAGCAAAATTTAGCAAGATGACTCTTACGTCCACAATGTGTACAAGTGTACACATGAGCATACATCGTGTTATGTGCATGAGCGTGCGAAGCATGTGTATGCCGTGTATGGTGTGCATGCATAGAAGGAATTTATTTCTTGCGAAACATGGATTCCAAACGTGTGTGGTTCAAAGCACAATGGCTCAAAGTGGAGCCCAAACAATCAACACTTTTCTTCAAAACATTTATATCATTTTTAATACTTGAAGATAAAGTGGAGCATGCAATAGGTGAGCTAGAATGTGAAGCTACATTAGCATGGCAAACATGTGTGTTTATATCATTTTGCAAAGAAATATTTTTCTTTAAACACTTATAATTCTTGTGAAATCAAATTTATTTTATTTTTCAAAGAATTATTTTCTTTTAATACAAAATCAAGTTTTGAAGTTAAATCCTCATTTTTCTTCAAAACATATTCACAATCATTTTTACTTTTCAAAATTTTGTTTTCATTAAGTGCAAGATCAAGTTGGGATTTAAGCGAGTCACTTTCACTTGAAATCTCATCCCTTTTTTGCAAAACAATCTCAAGTCTAGAAGATAAATTTTTATTTTCTTCTTTTAAACCAAGACTTTCTTTTTTCAAAAGTTTGTATTTTGAAATTAAATTTTCACAATTTTTAACAAGTTCATCATTCATGGCTTGTGCCTCTAAACGCTCATTGCAATAGGAACTAGTGCTAGCATCTAGTTGAGTGTCCGAGTGTACCTCAAGGGAGTCATTCCCTTGGACCATGAAGCAACGTTCATCGGACTCGTCTCTTCTAGATCTCCTCATCTTATTGATAAGCGTTGGTAGCTCGGGAGAAGTCAAAATGCTCCATACTGCAAAAGCCGAATCATAGTGAGAAAACACATGTAAATATTCTTTATGAAGAGATGCTCTAAGTGCCTTTAGGGCTAGTGCATTGGTCTCTATATGCCTGCCATCACTAAGTTAGGATTCCTTGGTAATGGCAAGGTAAACTTTATAACCTAGGGCTTTTAAATGACAGCTCATTATAACCTTCCATATATCTAGTCTAGAGAAATCAAACATGGGAGGGCTATCCATGAGTGCAAACTATATGTGTGCAAATGCAAATGCAAATGTAGATTAGCAAAATCAAGATCACACTCCTAGGTGGTTAAACCAAATATCAGGAGCGTAGGCTCTGATACCAATTGAAAGTACACATAGAGGGAGGTGAATAGGTGTACGGTTAATCTAATGAATAAAATGCGGAAATTAAAAACTTAATTGCAACAACATTTAATGCAACCAACGAGTGTAGCCGAATTCCCAGTGAAGGGTTCTGGACTAACTCCTCTTGATTCCTCTGAATAAGAGTTAAGGTGCTATATGAAGCTCTCGTGGTTAAGCACAAGTGAGGCACACACAAACAAGCCAAGCATATAAATATGAATGAGCAATATGAAATGATGCAAGGTGCCGCACAATATAAAAGAGAGAGAGTTAGAGAGACAATGGATCAATCGCTAACACACGGATATGTTTCGAGGTTCGAGCATACTGCTCTACGTCCCCGCCTTCACACAGAAGGATTTCCAATCCACTTGTCCACACAGGACTCCCACACAGGGAACCTCCACTGAGGATTTGGGACAATTACAATGTGGAGTACACAACTCCTCTCTCAACTAAAACAACCTCTCACTAGAGGCTAGGCACAAAGCCACCAATATCAACCTCACAAATGAGGGATAGGCACAAAGTCAATACAACCAATCAACCTCTCACTAGAGGGATAGGGCACAAAGCCACCACTTCAAAATCAACGTTACCACAAAGTAGGAGGGTTCACAACTTAGTGATCAAAAGATCACAAACCAATTCTTTTCCACAAAAACAAAGATCCTATATAAAGGATAGAATGATAAGCTCAAGTGTGGAAAACAAAGTGTTTTGAGTAAAGAAAATCACTTGGGAAAATCTCCAAATAGATATAGAATTTTTGACCAAAAACAAATTCTCAAAAGACTATTTTCTTTGAAATAAAAACACTTTAAAAATAATTGAAGATCAAATCTTTGAAGCTCTAAAACTCTTTTTAAAACTTGTAAAAACACTAGAGAATGGGAGAATTTTTGCTCTTGGAAGTCTTACCCAAAACAGCCCACAAATGGGGTTTTTATAGCCCCTTTAAAAAAACTAGCCGTTGCAGTCAAATATGGTCAGAATTGACCATCTGGTCGACCGATCGGTCGACCGGCCAACGGTCGAAATTTGACCGTTGCCAACCACCGGTCGACCGCCCGGTCGACCGTCCTTACCCGAGAGTAAGGGGACTTCAGTCGGTTGACCGCACGGTCGACCGACAAAACCCAATGGCCTTTGTGCACGTCTCGTGCACGTCCGGTCGACCGGACCAAGAGCCGGTTGACCGGTCGGTCGACCGCCAGGGCCTGGCAGAAACAATTTAAGGACTAAAAAAATTGGTTTTTTTAATTCTCAAATAAATTCCATAAATTCTCTAAAAATCCACAAAAATAAGTTCAGTATAATACATTAATATACGAACATGTGTGAAAAATTTCAACACAAATTTCAAACTTTTTGAACCATTTTTGTGACTTATAAATTTTGCCGAAAACCAAAAACTGTATTTTCTAAAACTTGAATTTTTGAATTGAAAATTCGTTTTGTCCAAAACTCATCCAAATACAAAAACATGATATTTGAAACAACTTGAAGCATGTTGTATATGGATATAATCCAATATACATGAAAAGATATATATCAATGTTTTTGACACATAAATCCAAAAATACGTTTTGTTAAAATACCAAAGCGCCAAACTCATGAAATAGACTATCAAATTAAGTTTGTTTAAATAGTTGAAGCATACATATATATAGAACAAATCTAATATACATTAAATCATGTAAACTTGTATTGATACTATCTATTCATGAAAACTAAGTTCGGTTAAACCAAAAACCGAAAACCAAAAACCAAAACATGAAACGTGTGTGTTGTGAACTTGAGCATATCACACTATCTAATCTTTAACAAATGGATATAAAACATAATCTAAACTATGTACCGAGGTCTTCTTGTAGAGCGCCGTCTCCAAGTCGACTCGATCCAAACCGTGATTCACCGAGCTTGACTCCAACGAGTGCTAGGATGAACATTTACGCTCGGGCTCTTGAATCACCAAGTGAAAAGCTCCAAAACACCTTTGTTGAAGCTGATCACCTACTAATATCTTGGTTAAGTATGTGAAACTAAACATCACAAGATTAACTACATGAGTTAATTATCATCAAAACTAGAGTAGGCCTCTGGGCCAACAGTTAGGCTGCGTTTGGCAATAAAGGTTAGCTAGCTGAGCATGGTTCAAAGTTTCGGTCTCGGCCGCCGACTCGGCCGGCACCGAGACGGATCGGTCTCGGCGACTCGGATCAGACTCGGACGATACGCGCAAAACGCTACATAGAACGCTAAAATTTTTTTTGATAACTCATAAAAAAATGTAGACATCAAAATTCATGTATCACATATTCAAAACATATCACTTAGCACTCAAAACATAACGTGAAAGTATAAATACAAGCGTCATCAGTAGAAAAATATCAAAATACATGCATAATATAGTAAATTGCACAAAATAATTCATAAGTACCTGCTAATATAGTCATTTCCACATTGAATTACGAGGACGCACAAAATCATCATTATCATCCACGCGATAAGTATAGAAACTAGGCATATAGTTTCCATAAGGATAATAATATGTTTGTGGGTGAGACCCTGTAGGCTGAGATGATTGGGCAGAGGATCCACTATCAGAGTAATATGGCGGTAGGGGTTGTGCAATATCAGCTCCATGGTGATAATACCCAAAACCTCAATATTCAGTGCTGCTAGTAGAATATTCACCAGTGCTAGAATAATCAGTGCCAGAATATTGGTCAGATGTCAAACCAAACTTCTGTAAATAGCCTTCAAGACTATGATGGCCATTTGAGTAGTTATCATGTCCACTCGAATAATCATCGCTAGAACTGAAATCGACCAACTGATCCAAATGCCTACGCTGTTGCGAAATCCCCGTCCGGCCTTCATGATCTGTATCTTGTGTGGCATAATATTCTGAATCCATGTTAAAGCACCACCTCGTTGGCTTCCACCAACACCACGAGTCTCTTCATCATTACCACCATCACCACCATCACCGTCGTCATCACCGCCGTCATCCTCACCACCATAACCATCATCATCGCCATTGCTGTCACTTTCGTCACTACGACGAATACTTTCATCCAACCAACTTAAGTCATCTGGTGGTAACATCGGCTGTTCTCCCTACGAATCCACTCATCTAAAATATCATCTTTGAAAATATTGTTCAGATCAATTGGGTTGTAATAATCATCAGTGTCGCTTTTGCATATCAAGTTTCTTACTCGCAACTGCATATTGTAATGCACAAATACTAGTTTATGCAACTTGTTCATTGCCAACCGGTTGCATAATTTTGTATGAATCAGTGACTACGTGCTCCAATTTCCTTCACAACCCGATGAAGAACATATTTGGCTTAAAACTTTGATGGCAATTTTCTGCAGATTGGGAGCTTCTTCGGTATAATTAATCGATCAATCATTTGGAAGAGATTGTTGCACTGCTCTTCTAATTAGTGAGCTTCCAAATTCTCCAACTCCATCCACAAATAATTTTATCTGTGAGAATACACATCACAAGTGTTAATATTTGCATAACATTATATAGATAAATAAATAAATTATTATTACCTCACTAATAGCTCTTGCTTGTTTATTCAAATCTGTCTCCAATCTTTTAATGGCCTCCTTTAATCCATTTCTCACTTCTGGATGTGTAGAAAAGTTTTTTTAATATTGGAGTGCTGGATTTAAAAAATATGCTGCAATAATGTAATCACATGATTGTTATGATATGACAGTTTTAATTTTTAGTTAACAAATATGATTTCTAGGCAAATAAATTATCAGCAGCATGCAAGTGTCTATGCAATTGTCCCTCCCATCTTCTATCAATGATATCCCAGTACTTCTTCCAGTTCTTATTTGATGCCTTTATAGCTAATTTTGCTCTATCAATGACTTCATATATAATAGATAGTGTAGGTTTCTTGTCCTGGTTCACTATCTTCAAGACTCTAACAAGAGGATCCATAATGTTTTGGACCTCTCTTGCCTTCTTCCAAAACCGGTCAATCAGAATGAGATTAGAAACCTTATCTCGCACACTTCTTCTACTCCTTTTCTTGTTGAATTCACGCCATTCGGTAGTCGTACACATTCTTTTCAAATCTTGCTCATACCGAATAAGGCTTTCAATAGAAATAAACTCGGTGGCAAACCGTGTTATACCTGGTCCCAATAAATCTTTATCTCTGGTAAATAGCTTCATTAAATTCACCACTTTGAGGCTATTGTAAATGAATGACGTGATCATCTTAGCATCATCTAATGTTTCCTTGACTGATTTCACAGAGCCAATAGGCTTTCTCTCTTAATCAAATCAATGCAATGTGCTGCACATGGAGACCAAAACAAATGTTTTCTCTTCTCCATCAACATGTGACCAGTGCTTTGAAACTTGCCTCATTATCTGTTACAACCTGCATGATATTTTCTTCACCAACTTCATCAACAACTTTATCCATTAGCGAGAATATATAATCAACAGTCTTCGAGATATTAGTAGTATCAACAGAAGTATGGTAGATCATGCTTCCATCACAATAAATCATGAAATTAACAATAGGCTTTCTATTTCGAGAACTCCATTCATCACACATGATCGTGCAACCATACTGCGACCATTTTGTTTTTATTGAAGCAATATATACTTCAATTTCTTTCATTTCCTCCTCTAAATATAGATTGCCAATCTGGTACCCTCTAGGGCCTTTTACACCTGGGCCTGCCTTCGCAATAGTATTAATCATGGCTTGGTAGTAAGGACCACTATCAGCTGCATTGAATGGTATTGCATTGTAGTGAAAGAATTTCGCCATGGATTTTCTAACTTTTTTAATATTCTCAATTGAGAACATGCTTTTAATTGCTTTCTGTTTTGTTGGGAACATGTAAGGATCAATACCACGAGCTGAAATTTCAGCTTCTCTCATAGTCATACTCTGACGCAATCCACGATTACTTCCTGATCCTGAAGGCTGCGAACTACTGCCACTAATATCAACTCCTTCTGCCGATCTCCAAGTCATTTCACGACTTTCTTTCATAGCTTGTTTTAGTTGTCTTCTTTCAACTCCTTCTAAACCACCAACTTCTTCAATTTCATTATCAGAATTTTCATCGGTCACATCATAAAAATCTTCCTCACTTAAAGATCTCATAAGTCACTCTTTTTTGGATTTTATGGCCGCTCTTTCTTTGCTACCTTCAGAAAGATGTCTCATTATCTGAGATATCTCTTTTGATACTCGCAAGCATCCTTCCACCTGATCGGGTACATGTGTTATATGTTACTTCAGTCTAGTGATACCACCATGGACTTGTTTCCCACAATAATTACATTTCACAAGTTTTCTACTTCCACCAACAGGGGTACCATGTTCCCATCTAATATCGCGTTGCTTTGAAGCCATACTGAAATTTAAAAAAAACATCTGTTAAATTAAATTAAAACTAAAATTAACTAAATTAAAACAACATTAAATTAAATTAAATTACATTAAACTCAAATAAATTAAACTGAGGGGGAGAGAGAGGGACTGAGGGGAGAGAGAAACAGAATGAGAGAGATGGACTGAGGGGAGAGAGAAACTGAGGGAGAGAGAGGAACAGAGAGACAGAGAGAGACCGAGACAGAGAGGGAGAGAGGGAGAGAGAGACACACAGAGAGAAAGGGAGAGGGAGAGGGGGAGAGAGGGACACAGAGGGAGAGAGGGGGAGAGAGACAGAGGGAGAGGGACAGAGAGAGACACAGAGAAGAGGGAGAGGTACCTGCGAGGGCGAGGATCGACGGCGACGACAGCGCGGGGGGGTTTTCCTTCGCTGCTACAGAACGCGAGAGGGAGGGGGCAGCGTGAGAGAGAGAGAGAGATCTGATCTCTCTCTCTCTCTCTCTCTCCCCCTCACTCTGTCCCTTTAAGTTGGGATTCATGGGTGCCGAGTCGACTCGGGTCGGGTCCGACTCGGACCCGACCCGGGTCGACTCGGCGCCCAACCATCGACTCGGGGTTCCAGTCGAACCTTCAGCGCTGACCGAGTTGGATACGACTCGGCCTAGTCGTATCCGACTTGGCCGATACCTTGAACCGTGTAGCTGTGTAAGCGTTAACGCTTGCCAAACAACCATTTTTGAGCAAGAGTTATTGGGTAATCATGACTTAGGGTGTGAAGAGAAATTTTGAGATTTAAATTTTTTAATGCATTTTGACCCCTACTTTTTTGGGCAAATGCTTAACTCCTACATTAGCTCGAAGCTGGTATAGGCACGGTTCAAAGACTCGGCTGAGTCAGAGACGAGTCGGCCGAGTCGTATCCGTCTCGGCCCTCTCCGAGACGAGTCCGAGTCACGAGTCGGTCGACTCAACTCAGAGGAGACCGACTCGGCCGAGAATCAGAATTGACTCGGTCGACTCGGCATTATGATGATGATTGTGCCTCATCGCAATTCAATGTGGAAATAACTATATTAGTATGTATTTATGAATATAGTTTGTGCAATTTACTATATTGTGCATGTACGCGTGTATTTATGCTTTCGCTTTATATTTAGTGTGCTACGTGAAATATTTTGGACGTGTGATACATGAATGTGGATGTCCACATTTTTTAAAATTTGTCATGATTTTTTCAGAATTATTTGAGCTTTCTATGTAGCGTTTTGCGCCTATCGCCCGATACTGATCCGAGTCACCGAGACCGATCCGTCTCAGTGCCCGCCGAGTCAGCGGCCGAGACCGCGACTGTGAACCATGGGTGTAGGAGTAACCCTTTGATGCGACCTCTAAACCCCTTCACCCTTTTTCATAAAATCCCTTACACCTACGCCCTTGCACCTCAAACAAATATAAATATCAAAATTTTTTGTGTGCGCGCTCGCGTGCATATATTATGTATAAAAGATCAACAAATTTAAAGCAAGTTTTTTTTTGTTAGTGCTTAGTATTTACTTTAAAGATCAATAAATTTAATTCATTGTTTTAAGAACATTTTCACTTGATGTATAATGTATATTTGTCAAATTCACATTAACGTTATAGTGAGCCATGGTGGTAGAGCATGTGATCGTTGTAACAAAGGTTAGAGATCCAAAACTATTTATTTATTATTTTCTTCTGAATAATTAACTCATGTTTTTCACTGAGGCATACCAACTAGCCCATAAACAATATTTCACTGAGCTTGAATTCGTGCCTGTACACTAGTGCTCAAGAAGTATATTGCATTGCGCTTGGGTTCATGCCAGAGTGACTGGTCTTGTTTGGGCCTTCTTTAGGTTGTCTACTGGTCTGGACCATTCATGCCCTCTTCTGGCTGTTCTGCATACCACGACGTTTCAGGTGGAGGTAATCCCAAGCATGGCACTGAAAATTAATTGAGCCTTCAATTTCAAGCCAAGTACGACACAATGGCATAGTATACACCAAATATTTGCAAATGGCATTGGCCATTTCCAGCTGTAGACTAAGATAGCATGAAAAGGAAACAGCAAGGGTAGATAATTGCTAATATGCATACGTTTAAACAGAAGTAGATAGATGGCGAGCGGAGTCAAGGAAGGAAGGAGGAGAAATGTTGGCCTGAGATGGTAGGGGTGTGTGGTCAACAAGGTCTGATGCACTCATTAAGACCCAAGCGCTCTCTCTCTCTCTCTCTCTCTCTGAGTAA
>JAVJIF010018890.1:0-64282 GCA_038442645.1 Agave tequilana | reverse complement strand
TTATCTGATTTGAGATACACAACATGGAGAATATGGTTGTATTTTTCTGGTTCTCTCTTTGAATGCTAATTATGCAGTAGGAAGACAAAGTTAATAACCTTTTTCGGAAGGAGGCTTGGGATATGAAGTGAGATCTACCATCATGTGGGAGCATGGCACGTTCCAAAACTTCTTGAACTTTCTCCTCATTCTGAAGCACTTTCTGAAGATCAGCCACCTGCACACTACCAGCTTCTCATCAATATCGTGATTTTGGAGCAAATATAGCAATAAACATAATTTTAAGCAGCAACAGATTAACTTCTATATACAGCTTGATTATAGTCCTGTCTCTATAATAACAGATTAACTGCTGAAACCTAAGCAACAAAAGGATGTCCTAATGCATGATGATCCCAGTTCGTGCTGAAATATTTTTCCGATTGGTCCTAAAAGTCACCCCATTGCAGTAGTCCAGATTTCTCTGATAATTCTACTACTTCATTTAACTTCTCAGTTCCAGCAGCTCAAGCCATAGAACAAACCAAAATGAAATTTTGTTCTATAACTAGCTACCAATTGGTAACCCTTTTTGAGATAAAGGTGAGCCCTCAAGAAATGACAGTACTTGGGCCGACAGTTGTAATTTTGACAACTATAATCTAGTTTCTATTCAATGTTGGTTTGCACAATTTGGAAACGTAGCAGATATAGCAACATATAATGGTGTTCGTGCTGATTGAATCCTACTCAAACAACTAATATTAACAGGTAATAGTCTCCTGTCAACTGGCACCATCATTAAGAGTTGAAGTCCCAGTTTAAAGAAATCCCTTTCGAAGGAATATTTGATCCTTAGCAATCATGCATTGTCTGATTGGTATACGGTCGCAGTTGTAAGCACAAAAACTTCAGCTTCTCGGACTAGAGAGACATTGAGTTGCAAAAGGCAGTGGATGTCTCGGATTCGGACTAATTAACCGACTACTGTCCTTTAGTCTAAAATTTTCTAAATTCGGCTAAAAACCTAGTCCTTGTTCTCAAGTTATTGGAAACTTTCGGTCTTAAGAAACTTAAATGCCTTACCTCTTGTTCAAGTTTTTGCCTTCTTTCACGTCCATTTGCACTCTTCTTGCTCTGTAGGAAACATAGCAATCAAGAAAGATACAAACACATTAATTAAAATTGGTTAAAAGCAAATATTTTTTCATAATAATTTCTTAAGAAATAGAGCCTGTTGGAAAGTAAAAGGTCAAAAAATACTTGATCTGGAAACTGAGTGAATCAAACTTAAAAAAAGAAATAAAGAGACCCACAAGTTTACATAAGCTTAATAAACCAAAGTGTGATAAGCACCACAACCAAAAGTCTTGGATATCCAATCCCAACCCCACTCCTCATCAACCATAACCTTGTTAAAAGTTAAATATTTTGCTAGCTAGTTCCTTATGGGCACAAACTAAGTATTCAAAAAATGTATTAATCTTAGTAGTGCCTTGATGATAACATACTATTATTCCTATCTTGCAACCTACAACACACATACAAAGTCTTTGTTTGGCAACACAGTAATTGAAATCAGTTTCATGTTAAAGTCAAAACGAAGCAAAGGGTTTGGGTCCCTTAAATTTCACGGTTACAGAAACTAGAGTATAGTTTTTATAACCGTGGTCATTAACTTTTGAGGCTCTCAAACCAAGGTCTCACAGATTCTATCTTGGTTACGAAACAAGTCATGATTTCAGTTTTTGTAGTTTGACCTATGAACCCCACGAAACCACGGTTTCAGATACTAAAGGTCTGACACTGTGGAAACATTATTCATACTGACAAGTCAACTCCAGCTCAGCAATTTTCGAATTGTTGTTCTGTTGGGCAATAATTACGCGAGCCCCATATTTTCAAAAACCCTCAAATTTCGTTGAGCTGGCATCTCTCTCCCATTTCGTCGTGCACGGGCTTGAAACCTTCACGATTTCTGACACACGTGGGATCCGCGTGTTTCTTTACGTGCCAAACCTCCGCGATGTGCCCCCTGCAGATTTCTTGATTTCGTGTTTTTTGATCCAAACAGTCCCTAAAACTCAGTTACACAACTTGGAAACTAGTAGTGCATGGAGGAGAAGAATCACACGAGTTAGCTACACTACTATACTCACCACGTCGGGCCGGGCCCCATTTACCGAGCTGCCGCCATCGTGATCGCGGCCGTGGTTTGGTCCATGAGCCATGAGGGAGGAGAAGGGGTTGAAGCCGAGACGGAAGCAGCCAGCGGGCTTGAAGGGAAGAAGGCTAAAAGAGGGTGAATGTGATGGAGAGGGAGAAGGCTTTGAGGCGAAGGAATTTGAAGGGGAAGATGGGAGGCAGCTTTCGCGCAAGTCAGTCTCAAACCCAACAGGGAGAGGGTCAGATGACCGCCTGGTGTGGTGGTGGTGGTGGTGGTGGTGGTGGACCACCGCTGGTGGACGAGAAGGACCGGTCACTGGACTTCTCCAACCCTTCCTCCCTCCTCCTCCTCCTCTCCTCCTCCTCCTACCACTGGCAACATCTTTCCTTTGAGTAGCTTGCAATGGATGCTTTGGATTTGGATTTGGTTGTGGCTTTTGCTTGTAATGCAATGCACTAATTGTTGGCTGTCATAGATTGTTAAGGTGAGGGGTGATAGTTTTGGCCCTCACTTTTTTTTGGAAAGTGAAAAGGGTTCTCTGCACTTGGGTGATTGGTGGGATTTGCATGGATTTCGTTGAGATGTGGTGGGATTTGTATGATGAAAATTGTGGAATTGAGATTAGAGGGTGGTTTACTTGGAGATGGGGGTTTGGAAGCAGTGATTTCTAAGGTCTCTAATGTCCTCCTATTGAAGTTTATTGGTAGGTAACAGTGTTAAGTAAGAATCCTTTTGTTTTTCAGTAATTTACAGTTTTTAGCAACATCATTATAGAAGGAAAGGGAGTGGTTTGGCCTTTCATAATGTTTGGTGTATATTTATTTATTGGAAATCTTTCACAAAATTAAAATTCACACATTGATAGCAAAAGTTGTTATGACTATAAATTAACATTTGTTAAGAGGGAATTCACTAGGGAATTCAAGATTTTCATGCGAATTTTTGAGTTTGGCGTAAGTTTAATTCAAAATTTGATTTTTATAGACATAAAATTCTCTCATTTGTGGGAAATAATTCTCATTATCGTCATAGGAGGGTATTCTATATTCTCATCTGCTGAGAATTCATAAAAGAATTTATTTCACAAAATGATCTTATTTATTCTTCTCATCTTTTTCTTCCCTTCCTTGTTTTCTTGCACCATGATGATCATTAC
The DNA here is from genome assembly GCA_038442645.1 of Agave tequilana. Taxonomy (NCBI): domain Eukaryota; kingdom Viridiplantae; phylum Streptophyta; class Magnoliopsida; order Asparagales; family Asparagaceae; genus Agave; species Agave tequilana. Next base: position 60,980 of record JAVJIF010018890.1, on the reverse strand, counting down.
CATCGCTGCTAAATGTCACCAACAATTGTTTGTTGATTGTCACTGCCATTACTGCCACCATAGAGCTCACAACCACTATTGTTCTCGTCGCCGTCATCGCATCGATCACCGTTGGCACCACCACAGTCGTTGCTAACCCTGCCACCATTGGCGTCACTATGCCCCACTATTGACCCCCATCATCGGCAATTGTTGTCGACACCGACACCTCCTACATGAGCAGTGCCACTTCCAACTGACCATTATTATCCCCTTCCCTGACCGCGTCAAGCGCTGCCACAAACGATATTGCAAATGTTGTCATTATTATCACCACTGCCACATTTGTTGCTGATGCTGCCACCCACCAACTGTCGACGACCTCATCACTGCCACTTTCGATTGTTGTCACGGCCAGTCACCGGCCGCGTCAACCACTGCCTACAACTTTGACGTCGAGCAGTGCCACCGCCAATAGATCATTACTATCGTCGTCGTTAACCATGCCAACTGCCACCGCAACTGTTATTGTGAATATTGTCGTCAATATCACCACTGACATCATTGTCGCTGATGTTGCCACCACTATCACTATTGCTAATGCATTGCCACCACAATCAATCTCATCGCTAATGTCATTACAACCGAATGTGATGTCGTCATTCCCACCACTTCCATCGCTATTGTTGTCATATCCCACCTCACCGTTGTTGCCACCATCACTATTGCCCTGCCTCCATTGTCATTGCCGCTGTCAGTGTTAATGATATTGCCGCCACTATCACCGCTTCATTTAGTATCACCGTCCTTACAATACAAGTGTAGTTTGAGAAATATCATATTTCTAAAAATCTTTTTAAGCACCAAATATAACAATAGTTTATTAGCTAAAAGATTCTAATTATACCAAACAAATAGTAGTTTTCTAATTATATAAAACAAACAAGATAGTATACCTTTCTTAGAAATTTAATACCTAAGACATAAATTCTTGAGATATGGGAATACTGCATTATAGGTACCGGATGCTCCCTAAGGAATCACCAAGAACACTTAATGAATAGTAATATCATTTGGTAACATTATCGACCAATTTGTGTGAAGATATTTTTTTCCTTTTCAACACTTAAACTTTACTTTAGGCCCTGCTTCGGTGCCTCCCAAGTCTGTTATTCATGACTTCGTTCACAGTGGGGACACTGAAGGCAGGGAATGAAGACTCGGTCGGTTCCTCGGTTGAGTCGTATCCGACTCGGCTTGATCCGAGCTGACTCGGTTGCCCGAGTCAAAGGGCAGGTTCGAATCAAACCTGAATCAGTTTCGACTCGGAGCCTCGATTGTGCGCTGTGCGCTCGTGATCCAATAAAGGGGAGAGAGAGGAGCGCTAGCGAGGAAACAAAAAAATTCTGCAGATCATCGTCGCTTCGCCGTCGCCCTCGCTCACCCCTCGTCGTCACTCCGTCGTGCCCTCGCAGGTACCGCGTTCCCTCGCAGGTACCGCGTTCCCACTCTCCCTCTCTCTCTCTCTCTCCGCGTCGATCTCTCTCCCTTTCTCTCTGTCGATCTCTGTCACTCTCCCCTTTGCGTCTCTCTCGTCGTCGATCTCCTCCCTCTCTCCCCCTCTGCGTCTCACTCCGTCGATCTCTCTCCCTTTCTCTCTCCATCTATGTCTCTTCGTCGATCTCTCTCCCTAAGCGCCTCTCTCTCCGTCGATCTCTCTCTCTCTCCATCGATCTCTCTCTCACTCTATCTCCGTCTTTGTCTCCCTCTATGTCTCTATCTCTGTCTTTCTCCCCCACTCTCTCTCCGTCAATCTCTCTTCCTCTCTCTCCCTCTGTGTCTCTCTCTGTCTCTCTCTCCCTCTTTGTCTCTGTCTCTGTCTCCCCTTTCTCTCCCCCTTCTCTCTCCGTCGATCTCTCCCCTCTCTCTCCCTCTTTCTCTGTCGATCTCTCTCTTCCTCTCCCTCTCTCTCCGTCGATCTCTCTCCCCATCCCTCTGCGTCTCTCCTCAATCCCTCTCTCCCCTTTGTTCCTCTCTCTCTCAATCCCTCTCTCCCCTCTGTTCCTCTCTCCCCCCTTATGTTTCTCTTTCTCCCTCTCTCTCCCTCAGTCCTCTCTCGTCTCTCTCTCCCCCCTTATGTTTCTCTTTCTCCCTCTCTCTCCCTCAGTCCCTCTCTCGTCTCTCTCTCCCCTCTATTCCTCTCTTTCCCTCTATTCTCAGTCCCCCGCTCTCCCTCTCTTCTCAGTCTCTATTCCTCTCTTTCCCTCTATTCTCAGTCCCCCGCTCTCCCTCTCTTCTCAGTCTCTCTGTTCTCAATTAATTGAGTTTAATTTGATTTAAATTAGTTTAGTTTAGTTAAACTTAATATAAGTTAATTTAATTTAATGTAATTTTATAATTTTAATTAAGTTAGGTAATTTAATAATTTTATTGAAGTTAGATAATTAAGTTAGTTTAACTTAATCAAGTATAAACTAGTTTAGTTTAGTGTATTTTAGTTTAATATAATTTAGTTTTAATTTAGTTAATTTTAGTTTTAATTTAATTTAACAGATAATTTTTAAATTTCAGTATGGCTCTAAAGCAACGCGATATTGGATGGAACATGGTACCCTTATTGGTTGAAGTAGAAAATTTGTTAAGTGTAATTATTGTGGGAAATAAGTCCATGGTGGTATCACTAGATTGAAGCAACATATAACACATATTCCCGATCAGGTGGAAGAATACTTGCGAGTACCAAAAAAGGTATCTCAAATAATGAGACAACATCTTTCTGAAGGTAGCGAAGAAAGAGCGGCCATAAAATCTAAGAAAGAGCGACTGATGAAATTTTTAAGTGAAGAAGATTTTTATAGTGTGACCGATAAAAATTCTGATAATAAAATTGAAGAAGTTGATGGTTTAGAAGGAGTTAAAAGAAGACAACTAAAACAAGATATAAAAAAAAGTCATGAAATGGCTTGGAGATCGGCAGAAGGTCATACAAGAGATATTGGTGGAAGTAGTTTGCAGCCTTCAGGATCAGGGATTAACCGTGAATTGCGTTAGAGTATTACTACGAGAGAAGTTAAAATTTCAGCTCGTGGTATAGATCCATACATGTTCCCAACAAAATAGAAATCAATCAAAAGCATGTTCTCTGAGAATATTAAAAAGGTTGAAAAATTCATGACGATATTCTTCCACTACAGTGCAATACCATTCAATACAGCTGATAGTGGTCCTTACTACCAAGCCATGATTAATACTATTGCGAAGGCAGGCCCAGGTGTAAAAGGCCCTACAGGGTACCAGATTGGTAATCTTTATTTAGAGGATGAATTAAAAGAAATTGAAGTATATATTGCTTCAATAAAAATAAAATGGTCGCAGTATGGTTGCACGATCATGGGTGATGTCTGAAGCTCCCGGAATAGAAATTCTATTGTTAATTTCATGATTTATTGTGATAGAAGTATGATCTACTATACTTCTGTTGATACTACTAATATCACGAAGACTGCTGATTATATATTCTCGCTAATGGATAAAGTTGTTGATGAAGTTGGTGAAGAAAATATCGTGCAGGTTGTAACAGACAATGAGGGAAGTTTCAAAGCAGTTGGTCACTTGTTGATGGAGAAGAGAAAATATTTGTTTTGGTCTCCCTGTGCAGCACATTGCATTGATTAGATACTTGAAGATATTGTCTCTGTTAAATCAGTCAAGGAGACATTAGATGACGCTTAGATGATCACATCATTCATTTTCATTAGCCTCAAGGTGATGAATTTAATGAAGCTATTTATCAGAGATAGAGATTTATTGAGACCACGTATAACACGGTTTGCCACCGAGTTTATTTCTATTGAAAACCTTATTGGTATGAACAAGATTTGAAAAGAATGTGTACGACTACTGAATGGTGTGAATTCAACAAGGAAAGAAGTAAAAAAGTGTGAGAGACAAGATTTCTAATCTCATTCTGACTGATCAGTTTTGAAAGAATGCAAGAGAGATCTAAAATATTATGAATCTTCTTGCTAGAGTTTTGAAGATAGTGGACCAGGACAAGAAATCTACATTATCTATTATATATGAAGCTATGGATAGAGCAAAATTGGCTATAAAGGCATCAAATAAAAACTAGAAGAAGTACTAGGATATCATTGATAGAAAATGGGAGGGACAATTGCATAAACACTTTCATACTGCTGGTAATTCATTTGCCTAGAAATAATATTTGTTGATTAGAAATTGAAACTGTCATATCATAACAATCATGTGCTTGCATTATTGCAACATATTTTTAAATTCAGCACTTCAATATTAAAAAAACTTTTCTACACATCCAAAAGTGAGAAATAGATTAAAGGAAGTCATTAAAAGATTGGATCCGGATTTGAATAAACAAGTAAGAATGATTAATGAGGTAATAATAATTTATTCATTTCATCAATATAATGTTATGCAAATATTAACACTTATGATGTGTATTCTCATAAATAAATTTATTTGTGAATGGAGTTGGAGAAATTGGAAGCTCACTGACTAGAAGAGCAGTGCAACAATCTCTTCCAGCTGATTGGTGGAATAATTATGGCGAAGAAGCTATCAATCTACAGAAAATTGACATCAAAATTTTAAGCCAAATATGTTCTTCATCGGGTTGTGAAAGAAATTGGAGTACGTGGTCGCTAATTCATACAAAATTGCGCAACCGGTTGGCAATGAAAAAGTTGTATAAACTAGTATTTATGCAGTACAATATGCGATTGCGAGTAAGAAACTTGACATACAAAAGCGACATTGATGATTATAACAACCCAATTGATCTGAACAATATTTTCAATGATGATGATATTTTGGATGAGTGGATTTGAGAGGAAGAACAACTGATGTTATCACCCGATGACTTAAGTTGGTTAGAATAAGGTATTCGTCGTAGTGACAAAAGTGGCGGTGATTGCGGTGATGACGACGACGATGGTGATGACGGTGATGATTAATGGCGGTGACAGTAGTTATGATGATGAAAGCGGTTATAGAGGTGATGGCGGTAATGATGAAGAGACTCATGGTGTTGGTGGAAGCCAACGAGGTGGTGCTATGATAAGGGATTCAGAATATTATGTCACACAAGATACAGATCATGGAGGCTGAGCGGGGATTTCACAACAGCGTAGGCATTTATATCGGTTGGTTGATTTCAGTTCTAGCGATGATTATTCGAGTGGACATGATAACTACTCACATGGTCATCATAATCTTGAAGGTCATTTACAGGAATTGAGTTTGACATCTGACCAACATTCTTGCACTGATTAGCACTGAACATCGAGGTTTTGGGTGTTATCACCATAGAGCTGATATTTCATAACCCCTACCGTTATATTATTCTGATATTGGATCCTCTGACCAATCATCTCACCCTACAGGATCTCACCCACAAACATATTATTATCCTTATGAAAACTATATACTGGTTTCTATACTTATCGCGGGGATGATGATAATGATGATTTTGTGCCTCCTCGTAATTCAATGTGAAAATGACTATATTAGTAGGTACTTCTAAATTATTTTGTACAATTTACTATATTATGCATGAATTTTGATATGTTTCTACTGACGACACTTGCATTTATGCTTTCACTTTATGTTTTGTATGCTAGGTGATATGTTTTGAATATTTGATATATGAATTTTGATGTCTATATTTTTTTATGATTTGTCATGATTTTTTCATATTTTTTTAACGTTATATGCAACATTTTGCGCGTAACATCTGACTCCGATCCGAGGTGCTGAGACCAATCCGTCTCGGTGCCGACCGAGTCGGCAGCCGAGACCGAGACTTTAAACCATGACTGAAGGAGACCATGCGTTTCGTACCACATGACCAAGGGATGCACACTTCTAAGAGACAAGGACACTACCAATTGCCAACACCGCGGGGCGGGGCGGGGGGGGGGGGGGGGGGGGGGGGGGGGGGGGGGGGGGGTGGTGGTTAGAAAAGCTAATTCTGATGGATGTATACAACACATGAACATAAATGTAATTGCTCCTAATTCTGATTATATTGGGACACAACCAACCTTTCCCTGCTTACATCACTCCAAATCAAGTAAACATCTCGGCTCCTGATTGAGCTTAATTTGGATTCCAAAGGCCCTCAAGCTCATCGAATTCGGTTCTAAATACCCAATAGGCCACTATATTATATGAAATTAACGAGAACAAATTCTTGAACACCTGTTATCATTACAATTAAGTGCACATTGTCTGGTAAGTCAACTAACATCCTCTTTCAGCGTGAATTTTGCCAGCTGCGGGTATCCCTTACAGTAAGTTCAACAAAATTTTGCATGAGTAAAAACATGTATCCATCTGTGTTCTCGCAACAGCAGTAGATATACCAAGAAATGCTGTGTTGGTGAACTCTACAAGTAAAAGCCGACCCCATATGGACACCATTCAGTTCGTCCAGCCTTTTCAGCTTTTGCCAATCAAACCACTCGACTGTATCAGTAAATTAAACAAGCTGCATGAAAGAGTGTGCGCTAAGGTTCAAAAGTTAAAGAAACGGTTTTTTTTTTTTTTGTGTGTGTTTGTGTGTGTGTGTGTGGGTGGGGGGGTGGGGGGGGGGGGGGGGGGGGGGGTGGCGGCGGCGGGGAAGCAAAAAAATAAAAAAATAAATGAAAATCATGTGTTGTGAGCCGACCAACGTATGGAAGAAATTGCCACTACGATTGGGTGCTCTCATCTTGTGCCGAGCCCTTGGTTGCCAGGCCTCGGATCTTAACATCATAATAGACTTCTTCAACTCTTCGCAAGTCATACTTCATGCCTACCATGTACAAAAGAACATGTTAGTGCAGTCTAATTTTTGCAGGGCAATCAGAAATGCAACAAGTTGATTTGTAACAAATTGAAGAATAAGTAAATGATAACTTACCATCAAACTTCTTGCGCAAAAAGTCATTTCGAAGGTTAAGCATCCGAAATGAAGCATGGAGATCAGTCAAGAACTTCAGCACCTTTCTTGGACAGTCATAATCGCCTGAAGTCACTTGATTTACTACATATCTCGGCTGGAAAGACATGAAGGAAACCAAAAGTATGAGTAGATCAGGAAAGACTGCTACATCTGGACTTTGGTTCAACCAGGTGAGCAAAAGAATCTCTTTGCAATTTTCTAACTTTCTGATTTGTAACTGCATGACAAATTGACAACCCATCCTCTTCTACATCTTTTTGGGTGTGCCCAAACTGGCTAGCTCTTAGATCATGTGTTGTGAGGCGGGAAGACCTAGGATTTTCTTCATATCTGGATTTATATTAAGTTTGGGAAGTGGCTGAAGATACTGAAATAATCATAAATTCATGGTGAAATTTATGGACAGTAAGCACATGAATATACAAGTTATGAAGCACACATGCCCCTGCACATCAATGCCTATTTTGGATTAATATGCTTAATTAGATAGAATTAATTCTTAAAGAGGTAAAGTGTTGAGATCACAAGTAGATGTTTAGGGTATTGAGATTGAAAAAAATAAGTTACTCAAATTTCAATGGAGATTTACTAGAGATAACCCCCCACCCCACCCCACGCTCCTTTTTTCCACTATTTTCTTTTTAATGCATGTGTGTGAGAGAGGTAAGGCAGACATGTGTCCCTCTCCCAAAATTGCACTTAAAACCCAGCATTAATAATATTATAAAACTCATAACAATAGATAAACTCTTATGTAAGGCACTACTTACATTTAACCCTTCCATTTTAGAAAAATTATACTTTAACCTAAACTATTAATATTATTTAAGATATGATTATTATATATTATTATTGGGGAAATGAGAGAGAGAAAAAAAACCTAGATAGTGCTCCCTTATGAAACCCCGGGGCCATGTTTCATGTGTTAAAAACCTCCCGGGTTTTGTTTCTCATGCCAAAACCCCTCGTATGTGTATTCTTGGGAATATGCCACCACCAAAACTCTCGTCTCCTTTCTCTTCCATTCTCAGATCAGAGAACCCATTGTTCTGTCTTTCTTCACCTTTCTTTGTCCAAAAGAACCCAAAAAAAGAATCCTCCTTTCTTCTCAGTATTTTAGCTAAGAAAACTATTAAAAATCTTGTTTTTGTCCCTCCACTCCATATTTTGTAAGAGTTGACTCCATATTTTAGATGTAAGAAAGCTAAAAAAGATCTTATTTTTGTCCCTCCCACTCTTATTCCATCTTCCCCATCCGTTAGATCTGAGAAACCAAACCCAAAAAACAATTTATCTCTCTTTTCTCCATCTCTCACTAAAAAACAAAAGATTAAAAAACTCATCCTTTTCGCATTCTTTTTTCTTTCTTCTCAAGCTCTCTTCTTTCATATCGTTGACGGATCATATCAAACAACAATGGGTTCACAATGTCTCTATTAATTTATCGAAAAAGTTTCTTTTCGCAAAGAAAATCTCAAATTCATTTCACTGAGCACATATTTGATGGATTTGAGGGTTTTTTGTTAAAAAGGATATTTTTGTAGGATTTCAAGTGTGGAAAGTTTTCATGAAATGAGTTATCTTTAAACTAGGAGAGGGAAAGACGAAGACTCCTTGTTTTTTGTAAATTGTATATGTTCTCATTAGTCTTTGCTTCATTTGAAACTATCTACTTTTAAGTTCAATGTGTTATTTATCAATGTTCTAAAAATCAGTTTCATTATTCGTGCGGTCCAACACTAAATAATGATTAATCGGATTAATCAGGGATTAATCATTTTGAAAATTTAATATATTTAATTATATTTATGCACAACTACATATGAATATATACAATTAATTGTTGAAAATACCTAAATATTATATAAAGCAATATCTAGACGTGAAGTTATAAACTATGACATGGTGAACAAGACAATATGAATAAATAGTGAAAAAAAAGTAAAAGAACTTATCTCTTCACATTAGTAATCCAAGATTTCAAATTTTATAACATAAATATAAATCAAAGAACTTACTTGCAAAATAAGATAAATAAAAAAAAATTAGTCAATTTATCAATCAAAATAATGAGCTTTAAAGAATGATGAAGAAAGATTACTAAATAAGTTAATTTGAAAAATAATCAAAAATAATAAAATATAAGTATCATTTTATGTAAAATATACAATAATAAAATATCATAATTCATCTACTATATAATAAATAACAGTTCATCTACTATTTAATAAAAGATCATTATCAAATCATCATCACAACATAAACTACTTAGCGATCCAACACACACACAAATGATAAGTTTTTCAAACAAAAATCATATGAAATACCTAAATGATTAATCAGGGATTAATCGGATTAATAGGGATTAAATGGATTAATCAGGGATTAATCATTTTGGACCCGATTAATCGCCCAAAAGCATAATCAGAGCGATTAATGTAATATTAAGCGGGCTGCCACCGAATAGGATTAATTGGCCGATTAATCAGCCGATTAATCCGATTTTTAGAACAATGTTATTTATCATGTAAATATTTTTAGTTCAATGTTCTCTTTTATATGAAACATTTAGTGCAGCCTGTCTATGTTGGAGATCGTAACTAAGGGTGAGTAGATCTCCGTTAGACCCAATTTAACCGACCCAAAACAAAAACCGAACCCGTTCTGACCCGAACCACCTTCATTCGGTCGGGTTTGGAATCAGGTTCTGAAACCCAAACCCGACCGAAGTTAATTAACATTTTATATCTATATACACACACACACACTTATATATTGAGTCATTGACTCAAGTCTCAAAGACAGAGAGGATCAGTCTCACTCTCTTATTCTCTCGACTATTACCGTTGTGCCGTCCCAATTCTCAACCTAATCCCTATTTTCCCTCCGTCTCTGATCAACTCCTCTCGTCATTGATCATCTCGATCTATCCGATCATCTCCTCTCGTTGTCGATCATCTCAATCTCTCTGATCATCTCATCTCGATCTCTCCGATCATCTCCTCACGTTGAACAAGCCCGACTAGCGCTCCTTCGTCAAGCCCGATTGTGGCTCCTTCGTCAAGCTCGACCGTGGATCAAGCCCGACCGCGGATCAAGCGCGAACCTTCTCCTTCAAAAACCATGTCTCCTCCTTTGCCTTCGCAATCCATTGAGGTAAATATCCTGATCAGCTAACTGTCTAGCAATTTGCAAATAATTGGAGATCTTATGCTTGGTCTATTTGCAGTTTTGCACATAACAGAAGATCCTATTATTCTTTTGGATTGTTAATATGTTATAGATTTCTTTGCTTCCCCCCCCCCCCATTTTTTATGAAAAAGTCGACAACTTCCACTCGCTCTTTCCAAATTGAGACAAAAATCCTCACAATCATTTTCATGTCTTAAATTTTTGATCTTTTCAGTGTGTTGGTCTTATCAGTTTATAGAAAATGATTATAAGGCTTGTAAGAAGCAAAATAATGACTTGGCATTCAACCATTTTATGTACTTGTTGAATTTATACCCATGTAGGGAGAAACATGCATCTGATTTGAGCGTTTTATCTTTATGAGTTGTTTGTCATTTGCATAGTTGTTCATCAGATATATATTGCTTCTTCTGAATGTGATTTTCTTCTGAAATGTGATTTTTCGTATTATGTTGATAATTCATTTGCAATTTGGCTTGTAGTAAATAACTTCTTTTGTAATATGATTTTAATTTGTAATAATACATGATGCAATTTGTGAGTTTATTTTAATTTATTTGTAATTTTATAGGTTACACAAAGAGAGTGTGTGAATGAGAATGATGTGATCCTTGTGGATGGCAACAATGTTAGTTAATCGACTCAAGCTCTAGTCAATCCCACTCTCCAAAGTGGCCAAATATCGCAAACTCCAGCAGAAAAAACCCAAAGTCAAAGGTTCCAAGGTAAAAAAAAAAAGCAATGGAGCAAGGCCAAATGTTTGAAATCATTTTTCAAAAGTTTTTGAGGATGGAATTTGGTATCTGCCACATGCAATTATTGTAAAAGGTCATTTGCAGCACATCCTATGCAAAATGGAACTAACTCACTTAAGAATCACATGGAATCATGCAAAAAAAAAAATCCACATATATCGACACACGCCAAAAACTCATAAGTTTGACACAATCGATAGAATCAAGTGAAGGGAGTCGTAAGATGGGTACCCTAGGAAGTTGAGAATATGATTAAAAAGCCATAAGAGATGCACTTAGCAAGTTTATCATCCTAGATGAGCTTCCTTTTATATTGGTAGAGGGCATTGGATTCATATATTTCATGTTGTGTGCTCTAGATTTCGTATCCCATCTTATTGGACGGTCCAAAGGATTGTTATGAGCTTTATTAGAGAGAGAAGATCAATTTGAAGAATTTGTTGAAGCCACATGTCAAAGGGCGTGTCTCTCCACGGACACTTGGACTACCATATAAAATATCAATTATATGTCTCACTGTATATTGGATTGATATTGATTGGAAGTTGAACAAAAGAATTCTAATTTTTGTCCCATTTCTAGCCATAAAGGTGATGAACTCGGTAAGGCAGAAGAGAAGTTGTAACACCCCGTTCTCAAAATACGTACTATTCAGATTTTCAATCGTATTTTCGATTTATTTTCCGTATTGTTTTTATTTTATGATTATTTATGTGATTGTTTTGCATTGGATCTAGATTCGTGGACTCGGAGTAAACCCTAATCTGAATCGGGAACCCGATCCTAGCGTATTACTCGATTTGGTCTTTCCGATAGTCAGATTTGATCGATTTCAGTTTCAAACATCATTTTTTAATATTTTAAATTTTTCATGATTTTTAAATTTTTTCTGAATTAAATTGCAAAATCTTCAAAATCAGTGTCGACAGGCATCACTGGTCGATTTCAAGATTTTTAATTTACAAATAGAGTTGAATTTCTGAAATCCTTTCACATTATTCTTAAAATCATATTTTCTACTTTAGTGCATTTTTAGAGATTTTTCTGAATTTATCAAAACTCGACCGGATTTGTGTGTCGACTAGTATCACCAGTTGATTTCAGAATTTTTAATTTGAAAACGGGATTTAATTTCTTAAAACCGATTTCATATTGTTCCTTAAGATGATGTTTTCTATCTCTGAGTATTTTTGGAGATTTTTCTAGATTAGTCGATATTTTCTGATATTAAATAATATTATTATTTTTGTAATCTTTCCCTTCTTTCTTTTCTTTTCCTTTCATTGTTTTCCCCCATCAACCTGTCGCCCACCTGCGCCCACATGGGGGCCTATGCCCATCACTCACATCACCATCCCATTCTCTCTCTTTCTCCTTCTCTTTCGCTCTTTCTTTTTCTCTTCTTCCTCATCTCTTCTCCATCTCCCCTCCCTCCCCCCCAGGGCCTAGAACGTAACGTCAACCTCCCCTCCTCGTCGGGCAACCACGTCGTCGGCGTGCCCTCGGCCGACCAAGCCATAGCCCACCTCCCTCTCTTATTCTCTCTCTACTAGCCCTTCCCCTCTCTCCACACTCCCTTCTCCTCTCTTTCTGGGAACGCCGCCGCCAAGGACCGCACCGCGACGCCGGAGACCTCCAGCGCAACCCCCCTCACTGGCGACGCGCCCCGCCGCTCCTCCTCTCCCTTCTCCTCCTCTTTCTAACTCCTATTACTCTCTCCCCCAAACTCCTTTCGGCTAGATCCGTCCAGGTCCGCCGTTGCCGATCACTCCCGGCGACCTCCCCAACTCTGGCGACGACCACCAACCTTCCCCTCTCTCCTCTTCTTTTTCTTTTCCTTTTTCCTCTCTTTTTTTTTTTCTCCTTTTTCCTTTTTCTTTTTCTTTCCCATCCTCTTTCCCCCTCTGGCCGCAACCCAGTGGCCACCACGCTGCACATGGCCAGCCATCTCTTCTCCCCCTCCTCTCCTCTCTCTAGATCCCTTTTCTCTCTTTCCCACTTTCTTCTCTCTCACTCTTCTGTCTCTCTCTTCCCTCACCCTCTCTTCTCTCTGTTGTGGACCGTCAACGGCCAGGGCCACCGCCAATGGCCTGTCCCCCACTCCCCCTCTCCTTTCTTTCTCAATTTCTCTCTCTCATGCAAACTCTCTATCACTTATTTCTCCCTCTAGCTCTCTCTTCTTTCTCCCTCTTCTTTCTCTCTAGCTCTCTCTATAGCATACTCTCTCCTAGTGATGGTGGATGTGTCGTGCCCGAGCACGTGTTTCGGGTATTTCGGGGATTTCACGGCGTTTTCCAAAGATTTATATACTCGCCTCATTCTGGATTCTCTGCTTCGACGAGTGATTTTGTATTATGTGGACCGTATATTGTATTTTCTGTGGATTGTTGAATTTATATCCGTATATTTGTATTCGTGTGTGAATACGTACGTGTATATACCAGTGAGTGTGTAGATGTATTTTACTGACATGTATCTGTATCGATGTAACAAATGTGTGTAATAGGGTAGTTCAATTCCTGTACGTATATATTGTTGTGTTACCTGCTCTATTATCAAGCGTGGCCAACACTTCATGGTCGTTAGCCTCCGAGCTTAACCGCTCCGCGGTTCTTCATCAGCTTGCGGGCTTAAACCCCCTGCGTTTTCTACCTTCGTTAGGAGCTTAGCTAAGTCGTGTGACTGTGTAATTAGCCTATTGGACACCTCTCAGGCACGGCTTTACTACACTCCAGCTTTGCTCAAACCCTGGGTTTACCAGTTATACCGTGTGGCTGCGAGACGAGGTTAATTGTGTAGCCTTGCCAGACACGGTTTAGCTATGTTCCCGCTTCACTTAGTCTCCGGGCTCAGCCGCTTTACGGTTTATCTAGATCTGCTCCCGCCTGGATGGTGAGTTTAGCGCTCAGCGCTTATTCGCTAAATTCACTTGTGCATGAGTTGTGACCGGGTACAATTGACATAGTGGCTGGACACTATTCTCGGGACGCACACGGCTCCGCCATGTGATTTAGCGAGTAATGTTGCTCGCTGATTTTCCCCAGTATTGTTTAGCTTCGCATGACTCCAAGCTTAACTATTTGCTACATGTTACATTTGTTACTTGCATTTGTATGTATGGTACTAACATCTCCTGCAGGTACTTCACAGCCCCAGGGTTTAACCGCTCTACGATTCTATACAAAAGCCTCCAGGTTTAACCTCTCGAAGGTTCATTAAAGTCCTTCGGACTTACTTTACGCTACGCCTGGTAGGCGGGCCTAACGTCAACACTTTACCGCCAACTTTTTCCGAGCGTAGTTACGCAGTGAGCGTGGCGAAGCCACGCTATAGCATTCATACGCTCGCTCCTTCGTGTACGTTTAGCCGCACCGCAAACGGTAACCACGCGGAGCATGATAGCATCTAGTGTTGTGCATTAACTTCGCTCCAGCTTTGCTTATCCCCGCTTGGATGTTCGCTTGCTTGCTCGCCCGCTTGCCTGCTTGACAAAATAACTATTATTTTTTCCTTGATGGTTGTGAAGTTTGAAACCTTTACTTATACTGTTTTTCAAAGTGTATTGTTTTCTTGTGTTCGTACCAATCTCTGCATCGGTACCGTTTTCTTTATTCATATTGATCCCCTGTATCGGTATTGTTTTCCTGTATCGTAATATATGATAGTAATATCTACTGTGTTTATTACTTGACATGTTATTACTTGACACCAGACACCTACTTATTATCACCCGACACCTGCTTATTTCACCTGTCACCTGCATATTATCACCTGACATTTGTATATTATCACTTCTTACCTGTCATGCTTAACACTTGACTTGTGATTATCATATTACAAGAATCTTATAACTGCTATCATGTATTTATATACAGTGACCTGTATTTCTAATACTCATGTACTCTTGTACTCCTATATTCCTAAACCTGACTTGCTCCTGTTATTCCCGTAAATTGATAATTACATAATAATAAATTATAAAAAAGACAACTTACATCAGGTAAGAAAGAAACCAATGGACTTCAAGTGGTGAATATGTTTACAGTGGTATTAAGTGTGTTGTGCAACTAAAACTTTCGGTTCTACCTAAAGGCCTCCAGGTGTTCCGAGGAGAGCGCGGTCTCCCTACCTCCTGTTACATTCATGAATGGGCATACAATAAAGACACTTCTTATACGCCTTGCGGCCGGTTCCGTAACACCAGCAACGAAACACCCTGGGTCGTGGTTCCGGGCATGTATGGGACCCACTGTAAACATAACTCATTGATTTCATCATCAATTTTCAATAACAATATTCGGCTTGCTCATATATGAAGGTATGTGAGATGGAATGTACGCTAGTACACATACTTAGATATATGGGTCGAACGAGTAATAATAAAAAAGTGCTAATATAATAATTCATTGTTGTTTTGCAATCATGATTCCAAGTCGTGGTCTCGGTCGTCGACTCGGCGAGCACTGAGACGGATCGGTCTCGGCGAGGATTGGTATCGGACGATACGCGCAAAACGCTACATAGAAAGCTCAAAAAGTTTGAAAAAATCACGACAAATCTTAAAAAAATGTAGATATCCACATTCATGTATTACATGTCCAAAATATATCACCTAGCACACTAAACATAAAGCGAAAGTATAAATACACGCATCGTTGGTAGAAGCATATCAAAATACATGCACAATATAGTAAAAACTACATTCATAAATACATGATAATGTAGTTATTTCCACATTAAATTGCGATGAGGTACAAAATCATCATAATGCCGAGTCGACGAGTCAACTCCGATTCTCGGCTGAGTTGGTCTCCTCTGAGTTGAGTCACTTGACTCGTGACTCGGACTCATCTCGGAGCGAGCCGAGACGTATCCGACTCGTGACTCGGACTCGTCTCGGAGCGAGCCGAGACGGATACGACTCGGCCGACTCGTCTCCGACTCGGCCGAGTCTTTGAACCATGTTTGCAATTCGGGTCGTATACACTCGAATTACGGTGAAGTAAAGCATAAGGTATATAGATGAGGGTTTCCTTGTTTGGATTATTCTTTTGACATACTTGTCTCATGAAGCTATAATCTGAGCTTGTACAGCTGATTTTGCTTGTATTTGGTATTATCAGTTTTCTATCAGTTTTATGATATTTTCTTAATTTAGGAGACAACTCAGGTATATGAACTCAAAATACAATGATGTGAGATATAACGTATATATATGAGGGTTTCCTTATTTGGATTATTTTTTCGATGTACTAATCTCATGGACTTGTAATTTAGGCTTACATAACTGGCTTTGCCACTTTACTTTACTTGCTGCCTCATTACCTGCTCATGTATGTCTGTGCTCACAATACGATTTTCAATATATGTTATTTGACTCGAATTTATTAATACACGTGTGCTTATATATGCACGCCACTTGGCACTCATCTTGCCACTCGTAGGGAAGTTCTGACTCCCCCAGACATGCATATTCAGATCTTGGAGCTTGCACCGCGATGGACTTCTTGGTGATCAGAGTTACGCAATGGTGGTGTCGTGGATCAGCACCTGACCTGTCCGGAGCCTTATCCTTCCAGACTCCCTGCTCGTCTCTAAAGTTTTCCTTCTGTAACTCGTGAGCGCCTTTTGTGTTGTTCATAATTGTATCGCTTTATATTCTCGCATTTGCGCCTATCGGTGATGTAATATTTATGTTATTGTATCACATCATGTGTAACTTTGTAATTGTACTCATGTTGGAATGTATAATGCACCACGTACTTGCGTACTATGATTATTATCTGTACTGATGCTTAGCGTATACATGTGAGGGTATTTCCGACCTACGTATATACATCGCAGTAACGTCTCCGTACCCGCAGGATCGGGACATTACAGAAGTGTTTAATGAATGAGAGATCGAGAATGTTTTCACTATCACGGTTGATAATGCTAGTTCAAATGATAAAATGCTTCAATACTTGAGAAAGAAGATTAATAATCAGCGTGATAGTATGTTAGATGGAAAATTTTCTGCATATAAGATGCATTGCACATATGATTAATTGGATCTTCCTCAAAAAATGTATGCCTTTTCATATTGTTGAGTGACAGCCAACATAAATAGGCGGAGTTCCATCTAGTACACACATTCAAGCATAAAGAACTATAGTAAATACAAGCTTCTCTATCGCAATGCATGTTTTAAGCTTTGCTAGCCTTGATAGAGATTGCCTAATACAACGGATCCGATTAATTGAATCTCCTACATCTTTAAGGCCATCTCTCGCAACAAACTTTCGTGCAAAGGAAGACAAGTATAAGCTTCCTTATAGAGAATGATTGGGCAAATGCTAGGGGGTTGTGCACTTTGCTTAAAAAATTCTATGAACTAACATTGTGTATGTCTGGGTGTTTGTATGTGACAAGCAATACACATGTTGATGAGATAGGTAATGTGCTTGTTGAGTTGAAGAATTGCATGCAATCAGATGATCTTAATATGCGAAGCATTGCGGTTAAAATGAGGGAGAAATATGATAAGTATTAGAAAAGTTGGGAGAAAAGTTGGGAGAAATATGCGGTGCTTCTTGATCCCCAAACAAGTTGGAGGTTTTGGGCTATGTTCTTGATGATATATTGGTGAAAGTGTTGAGGAGAAGATCAAATTTGTCATAGACACCGCAACATTGTTTAATAAATATAAGGCCAAATATGGAACTATTAATCAAGAAGAACGAGTGGGCAATCAACTAATGAAGGTTCCAAGTGTTGCTAGCAATCCGACCATTCTTAGTGAAAGGTTTACCATCCTCTCTAGAATGGCCCGTGATGTGTTGGTCATTCATATTTCTACGATGGCTTCCGAATCCGCATTTAGTACTGGTGGACGAATACTTGATCCATTTAGGAGCTCCTTGACTCCTAAAATTATACAATGTCTTATTTGTACCGCGGATTGGCTTTGGTCTACCATGGCAACACAAAAAAAGGACAAGTGTTGAAGAAGATTTGGGTGAACTTGAGAGGTTGGACATAGGTATGCATTTGCATATAATGAAATCATCTTGAATTTTGATTTTTTTTAAGGTGCTAATATTGTTTTGATTATATTTTGTTTTATCTCTTTCTTTTTTAGATATAGAGAAGCTTGCGATTGAGCCCACAATTATGGACTTGTGATTTAAAGGAGATGATAATGATCTTGACCTTGATTTGAGTATAATCTGTTTTTGTTTATGTACCTCTCTATTTATGCATGCTAGTACGTGAAGAACATAGTTTGGATTTAGATTTTTAATGTTCATGTTGCTATATTTATGTCTATGGTGGTTTAGCTAAGACCAGATAATATTATGAGATATGTGTTGAAACTTTATAAAAAGTTGCCCTTCTCACTTCCACTTTTTAAGTTGCTGAATTTATCATTGATGATACGTTTTCTTTTTTTTGCTTCCAATCTTCAAGTTTATGCTTTTGATGGTAACTTTATTATCCAGATTTATGCATGCAATTGACACAGTTTTCTTTTTTTTGCTTTTTCTATGGCTCTGTGACAGTGTGGCTATGCGCAGGATGAGGAGGAGAAGGACAGGAAGAGAATAAAAGATGTCTTCTTCAGATCTTCGGCTCAACCACATGTCATCATCACGCTAGACTGAAGCAGTCAGGTACTCTCCCAATCTCTCTCCTTTATGACATGGTAACATTTAACATTTCTCTATGTTGATCCTGCCTATTCAACTCTTTTTCTTCTCTTAAATTTAACGAAATGTTGAGAAAGCTACACTTTCAGTTTTTATTTCTATTGCCTACGTTCTACCTATGCTAGAAACTTTTTTCAATGAAAACTTTTGTCATTGTTGGACTTCTAAATAAAAGTATAAATAGCGGTTTTCCCAATAGTAAATGAAGTAATGAACTGATTATGATATTCTAAGATTGAGGTGTGATTCTAATATTTGATTACTAGTTTCCTAACCGAAAAAATCGAATCGAACCGAACAGTTCGGTTCGGTGCTCAACTCTAATCAATTCAATTCGGTTTAAAAATCAGTAAGAACTGAACCGTCTGATGCTCACCCCTAATCGTAACTACCTAGTTTTCTCATGAAATTGTCCACTATTGCTTCAATTTATCTATCTTTCATGTGAAACTGTGTACATTTCAGTTCAGTCTCTCCACCTTTGAAATCAGTCTGCCGACCTTCTTTTCGTATAAAATCGTCTATTTTTACGTTCAATCTGTACCTTTCATGTGAAACTATTTACTTTGTAGTTCAATCTAGTTCAATCTGTTTACCACTGAGATTAGTCTATTTGTCTTTCTTACGATATTATTTACTTTTAAGTTCGGTGTGCCTACCTTTCATGTGAAGTGTCTATATTTTAGTTTAATATATCTACTTTTAAAATTGTCTATTGTTTAGTTCTATATCTGCCTCTCAATTTAGTCTGACGACCTTTGAGATCGGTCCACCTAACTTTCATATAAAATTATTATTGTATAATTCAATGTGTGTACTTTCATGTGAAACTGTCGACCTCCCAGTTAAATTTGTCTACCTTCGAGATTAGTCTATTTTTTATAATATAACTACCTCTTAAATTCAGTATGACTACCTTTCATATTGAAATTGTTTGTTTTTATTTCAATATGTATATCTTTCATATTGGAAATTGTACACTTTTTAGTTTAATACATTTGTTATTCTGTAGTTGCTATGAACACTTGTTGGAAAGCTCTTGTGCCAAAGAAATTCAGTAAACTAAATTTTTAGGGAAAAACAACATTCTAAGAGAGAAAAATGAGAAGACTAAGATCCAATAAGATTCCAAATATATTTTATTTGTCACTTAATTAGAAAAAATATCACTCTAAAAACAAATATTTCAATATACTTTCTCCTATATTAAGTAAGAAATCTCGCTAAACATTGTCGACTCTAGTGCTAATCTATCTAATTTGATGTAGTGACAGTTAATGCAGCTGCACGAAATAGATCCCGCCAGATTTCACGCTCCAAACCAAATATCAGAAAATCAAGCTCGAGGTGGATAGAACAAAACTAAAGGCAGATCGTTTACAAGGCCACAGCTTTTCAGCGCATGACCCACATTAAAAGCAGCGCGCATCCCGTAAACATCAGAACAACGAGCCCCACCTCCAGACAGGTAATTCATGGAATACTAGATACAAAGTACCCCGTATTGCTGAAAAGTGGGGGCAAGGGGTTTTTCACTCGTGAAACTAAAGACAAATGAGTTTTCACACAGGAAACAAAATATAGGGGGGTTCACATTTTTCCCATTATTATTTCATCAATGAGTTATTTTAGTAAAAGTATTTGGTTATTACAATCTACCCCCTAAAAATAAGTTTTGTCCTCAAAATAAATGCATCTTGGATGGAAAAAGTGTTGATATCTTAGTTTCACCTCCAAAAGCTAATACTTCAATTTAAAACTGATTTGATCAAGTAATATGAGAGACATGAAAGAAAAACAGGCAAACTTCACAACCTAAAAAAAGGGATGACAATTGTACCTGTGTACATACATTTTTTTTAACTAAAACATAAGTTTTCCAAATTTTTACAAAAAAAATAAAAAATTGATTTTTGAAAATTCTTTTAAGTTCTCTCTGTAATAGCAATGAAAAGAAAACATATCTATCATGTTGACATTATAGAAGTCTCAATATAAACGGTACAGTGCTAAATATGAAGCCAAGTAAGATCACTCAAACTAGAAGCAAGAAAAACCCCTGGTCAAAGAAAGTGTTTGCCATGGAATATTTAAGCTATATGCTAGACGAACAACTCCACTAGGGGGTTAGCCAGATTATCCAATATACATTACTCGGAAAAAAATATACCACGAAGAAGACAAAAAGAGATCTAGAATGCCATCCAAGGTGAAATGCATTAAAGATAAATGGGAAATGATGAAGACTGTGAACTGAGGTTAAAAAGAAAACAATGAGTAAGAACATTCCAAGAATAATGGTTAAAGGATTGGATAGTACACGACATAACAAGAGAAACCACTAAACCCCAAGGATATAAATTTGTGACCAAATAATTAATGACACCATAAATTAGACATAATTTTGATCTCCAAATAGAAATTAGCAATTTACAAAAATATGAAAAATGAAGAACCCATATAACCAGTTAAATGTGGATCTATTCAACCTGTGCCAAATTTGGGTTATTGTAACATATAGGAACAACCTAACAAGTAATTGGAAAGATAAATTCTACTGCTTCAGAACAAATATTAGGGCTTTTCTTTTTATTTTTTTAGCCATAATTTATCTATATGCCTTAAATAAGAGGTTATCTATCATTGTGAGTTTTATGATATTATTATTGCTAGTGGTTTAAGTGCAACTTTTGTGGAGAGAGACATGTGTCTTTTGTTGCCATCTCTCTCTCTCTCTCTCTCTCTCTCTCTCTCTCTCTCTCTCTCTCTCTCTCTCTCTCTCTCTCTCTCTCTCTACGCATCAAACAAAAAAAGAAAAAAACAATGGAGGAAAGAACAGAGAGAGGAAGCCGCATGAGAAGATGATGATGACGAAGAATAGGTGGATGGAAGTTTGTCTCTAGTATCTCCATCAAAATTTTGAGCAAGTTACTTTTCAATTTAAAAAAATCCTTACTATCTACATGTGATCTCAATTCTCTACCACTTTAAACTAATTATATCTAATTAAGCATGAGGTTGAATCTAGTGATATTAACTCAAAATAGGCATTGATTTCTAAAGCTGAGAAGTTCTAATTTTTTTCGTTTGAATATTCATCTTGTCACAACTGATGATCTTACCTAAATTGAAAAGAAAATTTAATGGGTGTACTTGATGGATTATTCAATGAGAAAAAATTAGAAGGAAAAAAAAAACTCTGATTCCCTAAGAGAAACATCAATTGACAAGCCTTATTTTCTAAATTTATACAATATGTATAATTTGAAAGATGAAATTAAGACATCTGGGAACAACATTCGTGTCATAGACTAAGCACAAATGAATAATCATATGACGTGATATCTAATAATTACTAGGTTTTAATATAAGTATGTATCAACATGCTTAAACCATGGTTTAAATAAATAAGAAAGTTGCTTGAATTTTCACGTGGTATTACTTACTAAATAATTGGGTATTGATCATAGAGTTCTAATAAATGAAAACTAAAAGAGAAATCTAAGTTAGAAAATTATGAATTTTGGGTCGTTAATAGGAAAGCCTATGAGAAGCTTGAAGGGCATACCTTCTCAGAGTCTTAGCAATAAAGACTTTATGGTAAGTGGTTGACTCATGCTTTGTAGTTATAGAAATTTGAAATAGCTAAATTTATGACTTATGCATAAAGCCTCATGAAACTTATTATGTGATAACATGGCATAAGCATACGAAGGATAATACATATATTCGCTTGAGATTTATGCCTGATGGTGAATCAATCATGGTGTATTATGTGTGGATACCATGATCTACAAACATGTATATCTTCTTTGTAGTTTTAGATATATGATGCATGTATATGGGGCGTAATTAGTTATGGTAACAATGCAATGCTTCAATATTGGTAACTTGTATGGTGATATTTAGCCCATGCACTACAGATGACATATAATAGAATATAGGTATAAATGAAAATTAAGAAAGCCATGATGGTTCTTAATGTGTGTTGTGTATGAGAGTGTTTATTTGTACATACCTAGATAAGGCAACTCATAAGTCCTTATTGTTCACCTGAGTGTGATCTCCAATATACGTCTTTCAAACTTCTATCAACAACCAAAATTCACAATTTATTAACTCAGATTTCCCTTTTAATTTTTATTTATTAGAATTTTATGGTCAATACCCAATTATTTAGAAACTAACACCATGTGAAAATTCAAGCAACTTTCTAATTAATTTAAGTCATGGAGTAAGCATGTTAGTACAAACTTGTATTAAAAACTAGCAATTATTAGAATAATATTCTCTATAATTATTCATTTATACTTAGTCTATGTCAAAAATGTTGTTCCCTGATGTTTTAACTTCATGGTTCAAGTTATGCATATTTTATAAATTCAAAAAAATAAGATCTTGTCATTGATGTTTCTCTTAGGGAATTAAATAGAATTTTCATTTAGATTCTCCAATTGAAATATTTAGATCAAGTAAGCCCATTAAATTTCTTTTTCAACTTAGGTAGAATTATAAGACATGAGAAGATGAATATTTAAACTAATAAAATTAGGAACTTTTAGCGTGTGTGTGTACGAGAAAGGTTATATTACACATAGGGTGTATATAAGTGTTTACACCCACCTATTAAAAATCATTGCAACTCATATTCACGATTCGAACCATTGATTACGACCTATGCATCCAAACGTCCATACGATTGGAAATTGCATGGAATGAAATTTTCTATCCTACAAATCAAGCAAATAAAAAAAGACCAACTAATAAGATTGTACTAGCCATTCACTTTTAGATGATAAGATGCAAATGCTAAAATGATTGAATACCCATAAGTTTCTGCCCACATGATTTTTAGGATGTGTAGATCACAACGAACAGTTCATATTGTAGATATGAGTGGCCCATATATATAATTATATAAAAATTCTTTCTCAAATCGATCGTTTAAGCCTAGGGATTGGTATTTTGTTAGTAATGCCCAAACCACATGGAATTTTATCATGCTAGGATGTTGTTTCTACAGGAGGTGCAGCCACATTAAGTGAACTCCAACCATACATATGCAACTCATTGTAGGAATTACATACATATTAAAACATAAGTGGATATGTTTCTTAATCACTTATTATGTGCTTAGAGTACAATTCTAAATTAATATCGTTTGTTTAAGTTGTTACCAGCATATTATGAGTATGTGCTGTAAATAAACACCTACAAACATATGAAGCTAGATAAACATTAAATACAACACTTTGATTACTTCAATAGATCATAAAAACCATGAGATCATCGGGTCTACAAAAAACCATCAGGATCAATAATAGCTATAAAGAAACTGTTTGTCGAGCAGCTCATACTTGAGCATTATCAACTAAGCTATAAGCCCTTGGAACATAAAAAAGACTCTGTTCATTGTATGATAAGAGAAAATCCTTACCAATTCGTTTGACATGAAACATATTCCTGCGAACAAAAAGTATATCTTGTATTAGTACATTACAAAATAAAAATGCAGACCAAATCCATATGTAAAAATCCAAGACAGGTGTTGTGAGTCTCATGACTGTCCCTTTTCTCAAAGGAGAAATAGGAATAGGACTAAAAGTGGCCTATAAAACGTAAAGCAACCAACGCAGACTCTATAGTATATGTACACCAAGAACCATAGGGTTTATAAAATGAGATTTCACACCCAAAAATAAATCTACAGAAACATGTCTTTTGCAAAAGGGAATCAATTAGGTTCTGAGTGCACCTGCTGCAAAAAGAAAAGATGATATTTCCAAAACCACTAAGGCTGACATGAGCCAGATGAGGCAGGTCAAGTGGGGCAGAGACTAGGCAAGTTTCAACTTTTACTGTAAATTGAAGTATTGAACTGAATCCAATTGATAAAACGGATGACCCAAGTAAATAATAAAACATTATAAAACCTAAAAGTGATATAAAGGATATCTGGATGCATAAGCCAGCAGTTACAATTTGTGTGATGTATAATGTTGGTGTCTTAATTTCAGATCCTCTGCTATCTAAAATGCCTTACTTCATGTCACCCAATTAGCCCTCCACCCTTGAATCCCCGATTAAAAGACTTGTAATGTTTGTATTGAATTATGTAATACTAGTCTATGCCACATGCTATGCATGTGCACTTAATTCTCCTTAATTGGTCATGTGCAGTAAGATGTGCTAGGTGTTTTCTTTCTTTTTTAATAAGTTTAATTGCCAGTACGTCAAAGCCATGCAAGGCTTTTGCGAGTCTCCCCTCCTTACCAGCCAGCCAACCTCAAGATTCTCATTTGTGGAGTGTGGAATAGCTATTCTTGGCTTCAAACCATTCTTAAAAATACACATTAATATTGCATTCCATGTTGTCTTGTGGGTTTTACCTCCACTCAAGATTGAAGCAAGCTTTCTGATCTATTCAGGTGCCCACTTTATCAAACCGGCATGCTTTTACCCATGTCACTATCATCCAAAAGAGCAAAACTGCTCATGCTGGGTAATTATATTGGTCCTATATCAGTCATAGCTATACAACTCTTTCAATCTAGGACTGTTAGGATATGATTTTGGGACATTAATTGACTCTAGCGTTTCCATTTCCATGGAAAATCATAGCAACCATCAGCTATTTCACCTGTCATCACTATCCTTCAGCCATAAAGAGGAAAGGGATAAGAAATTACAACTCAATTTAGCAGATGAAAACCCTTAATTTATGTAAAGACAAAAGAGATAAGTCTGAAACTCTCTCATTCTTAATCTCTCTGCCTCTCCCTCTCCAACCCTATCTCGCTCTTGTCTCTCTTGAGCAGCAACACCTGCAGGCAGTGGCTTCATCAGTAAAAGTCAGCAGTAATTTTTTTTCCCCTTTTTCTTTCCTACTCACCCTCTTGGTCTATTCTTTCTACACTGTCTGTGACAGTATTACCAGCTAATATTAAAGCACAGCTGCTGTGCACTCTGCATTTTCACACACAAAAGGGGAGAACAAGACAAGAGGAAAATGAGAAGAGTCATTTGCGAAGAGAAGCTGAAAAGACAAATCAATCCAAGGGAGTGATCAATCAAGTAACTTGCTGCTGTTGTCGCTGTTCAAAATTTTTAATTTGAAGTTGCCAAACTAAATTGTAATTTTTTTTGTTGGCATGGGATATTTTTTCAATATATTATTATTATTGCCGCTGCTGTTGAAATCTCAAATCTGAAATTGTCAAATTAAATAGTATTTTAATTGTTTGTTGGAACAGGATATTTTTATTAAGTACATTATAATTGTTGTTACTGCTGAAATCTCACTTCTGAAATTGACAATTGGTTTGTTTTTTTAATTCTTTGTTGGCATAGATTATTTTTATTGTTTACTACTACTACTATTCTGCTGCTTCTAGTGGAAATGTTGAATCCAGGCCTGTCAATGAAAGTTAGAATTTAGGTGTTATTTGTTGCTATTATGAATTCAATCAAAACCCAGCTATGATTCCGGGACCATGAGAGCACATAATGGCATAAGACAGAAGAGGCACTGTGTTGTATAATGATGTAGTGAGCGAAGGCCCAAGTTGACTAAGAGGAGTGGTTATGCTTAGCCGAGCTGTAAAAAGTTATCGTGAAAATATGCAAGAGATGTAACTACAGTTAAACTATATGGTTCACATAAACTGTGACAGTGATTAACAAAAAAGATCTCCATTTCATCTTAGATGCATAATTGTGGACAAAGGTAGCACTGGGTCAGATAGGGATACAGATATAACGCACCACGGGTATGTAGATACCGCAAAATCTTAAAAAATGAAGACAGCTACACCGTGGATACAGCAATAAAAAAAATTGATCTTGTAAGTTACTACAATGGTTAAGAAAAAGACAATAACTAAGGTAATATAAAAATTCTGAGTATAAATCAGTATTCATTAAAGTGATCACAATTCTTCGTCAAGAAAGTGATATAAATGAATTTCCAAGTCAAATAGAATTGGGAACAACCTTTCATTCATGCATTGGATTTTAACTTATTGGTCTTGTACCCATTTCTTATATATCTAGGATACTTTATAGATTTTTTTTGATACTTTATAGGAGTGTCTATAAAGTATTCATCAAGTATTCAAATATCGAATGAGGGGTTATAACTTTTGTTGAGGTATACAAGCAACATAGTTTGGACAAAACTATGTTAATAAACACTTAGGTTATGCTTAAAAAGGTAAATTCAGAACATAAAGCAACCATCTAAACTACATTGGTGGTTTACAAGCCCACTTGTTGGGGATAGCTAATACTTAGCATGGAAGTTCATGACTCGTGATGATAAATGAATGAACAATTATTATGCTGAAAAAATTCAAACAACCTATATAAACATGACAAGATAATCAATTCCAACAAATCAAGCATGGATCACAAATGTAAAAGTACTTAAACTTCATAAAACACATAGCATCTAGAATAGGACCTAGTGAGCATCTTTGGATTAATTTCAATTATGTAATAGAGTATATTTAGCCATTTAGGGAACAATCAGTAAAGACTAACCAATAAGATAATCTTCCACATCCAGACCAAACTCCGAAGCATCCACTACAGAATAAGTCAAAGTCAGTACTCTAATAGCATCTAGAAGAAGAAAAACTGCTCAATGTCAAGGTTGGATAAAATATGCACGATTGATAGATTAGTGACAGAGGTAGATTATTACAACAATGAGGATGTTGGATGCAATTTCGTAATACAACAATAGTCAAACAAGAACAAGAGAGAATTGACTTGAGGGCCAATTTAACATAAACTCAACAGAAGGTGTGTATTGTTTGAACATCAATAATAATTAAAAGCTGAACACTTGCATGCATGTGGAGCTACAACAAATGGTGGAATCAAATCCATCTCCAAAATCAGTAGTTTTAGTCTTTTGACATGACAAGGTTCACATATGTTATCTGTGTAACCATTTGTTGATGTAATGAAGTTATATCAGCAGCTTACTCATAAAGAAATTTACAGCTATGACTTGTCCCAAGCCGCTTACAGGTTTGCGTGAATATTAGTTCCAATCTCAAACACACAGTGAGTGATGTTAAATGCTTAGTGGTCGAAAAGTTAAAATTCAAAACTGATTGGGTAGCAAGAAATTCATGCTGGAGCAATTTGCAACAAGATTGGAAATACACTGAAATTTAAACATAGGATAGAAGTATGCTGAAGAATTTGGCAATGTCTTTAAACTAGTATGGAAATCAAGATAAACTTGATAAGTTGACAATACTTAATGAAGCATTTGAACAAACCACAATATAAGACCATGCATTTAATTCATTTAGATTTAAAAAATCAAGGATTTCCACTATTTTGACTGAATCCTGACAAAATTAGTAAAAATATTATATAAATAATAAGGACATAAAACTTTTTGGTTAGTTCTTAAATAGCCTTAAAATAAATGTTTGTGGCAGGCCACACTTCAGAAGGTCCAAAAAGTTGTAGTAGAAGCCAATGATAGCTTGGACCAAGGCATGAAATCTCAATATCGGTATTGACCGTAGATTTTTAGTATCGAAAGTGGCAATATAAGACATTATCAGCTAATTTGTCCAAGTTGTATCAGCAAAGTCAGCATTTTCTCAGTCATATTGGCAATATCAATATCAATTGTGCATTTCGTGTATCGGCTGATATTTCAAACCATGGTTGGGACCTATGATAATGAGCTTACATTCAAGAGGATCACGTTGCTGGGCCAATAGCTAGTAAGAAAGGCACAAATAACACACATCAGCTCAAAAAATGATGCATCTTTTAAATTAGAGTTAAGTAAATATTACATATAAGAGCCAGGTAGAAAATGTTGTAACTCAAATTGATAGAACAATAAATCTCTTTTTTTCAACACTCCATTGACAAATATTAAAAGTTTTGACTCGGAAATCTTCCTCTGTGCATATTGTTCAAACCTCAGCCATAATGATCTTAAATATCTTAAATATTATTGCAGGATTTAAGGATAACTAATGCTTAAAATACATTCTGCAAACTCATTGGCTTTCACATTCACGTGTGCACCTAAATAGGGTTCTCGGTAAAAGATTTCAGAGGTCAATTTAATTTTGAGGATTGATGTCAAACACTTGGGGGGAAACCGCGGTGCTGGTGGTGGGCGTGCTGTTTTTTCTCTTTCTTTTTCTTTTTTTTTTCTTTTTTTTTTTTTTTCTTTTGGGGGGGGGGGGGGTGGGGGGGTGGGGTTCATGCACTTTGTTCACAAAACCGGACCCTAAAAGTAGATATATTCATCAATCACATGGAACAATCTCTGATGCTTCGATTCCATCCCTTCTAAGCTCATAGTCAAACTATGAACGAGTAGATTTTTGAGCTGGTGGAGGCCATTTACCGTGTTTTTGCCTCCTCCTTTGACACATCAACCTTTTAGTTGCAAGAATAAAATGGGCATTTAGTAGGGATGGCAGTCTTGACCTAACCCAAGGTTAGGGGTAAGGATCAACCATAACCACATTCAAATCATAAATGAGTTGACTGGTATAACCTGTTTAATAAACAGTCAAGTTATGGTCAAACTCTTCACCAATTTTGTCCCAAAGTGACTTGATCATAGTTAGCAAAATTCCATTAGAAACTCCATTTTTTTTTTTTCAAAAAAAAGTGTTTTGATGCCTCTATGTTTAAAAATCTGTTTAAAAAGAAAATGAGCAAAAAAAAATTTGCACTTTTGACAAAATCTTTTAAGACCCATTTTAACATGTTTTTATTTTTTAAAGAAATATTTTAATATCATTTTTAGTATTGTTAATATTACTTTCTCTTAGATAATTTGTTAGTTTTAGTTATGATTTATTCATAAATCTTTCTCATAAACCCATGCATCCATCAAGCAATCTCAAAAAAGATAAAATAGACATAAATAATGGTTATCATTAATTAGTAGATAACACTTTTGTTGAATATGTATATATGTAAACAAATCAAGTGATCATCTTTGTCAAAAAAAAAAAAACTAGTGCTCAACATATAAAAACCAGTCTTTTTACATCCTTTTTTCTGGAACTGAACCATTTTAAAAACGATCCACTAGCTATCTGATTTTTTTCACATAACCATTAGTTTTGACGTCTTTGTATATACGCTTTCCGCTTAGACTCTGTACTAACTGTGAATAGTTCCCGTTCCATGTTTCTAACATATCCCATTTAGATATATAGCTAATACAGTACTTCCACACTTAGGTGATGAAGTGATATGGCCTTGGGTTGAATCTTGCGACTTTCAGTTTTTATCAGTGAATACTCATATATACCGAATAGTTGATGTTGTTCCTAAAACACAAAAGATAACAGGGTACACCAGCTAACATGGCACATTTAGCTTCAGCTGTCACATGTTCGAAACCTGAAACTACACCCTTTTTGGATTTATTTAAAAAACTAACCAAATGACACCTTCTCCATAACCGGCCCAGTGGATAATGGGTCAATCGAGTTGGGTTTTAGGTTGCCCAATTATTCTTGGGTTGGGGTAGGGTCAAGATTTCTGACCCAGTTAATAATTGAGTCTGGGTCAAGATTTCTGACCCAACTAATGACTGGGTCTGGTTAGGGTCAAGATTTCTGAGCTGACTAATAATCAGGTTGGAATAGGGTCGAGCTAAAATGGGTTGAATCAATGTTGACGGCAGTGTTTAAAGTGCCAACTGAGAAAGCATGAGCTACTGTCATTAAGGGAGAATTCTCATCAAAGATGAGGTTAGGATTCAAGCAATTGAGCTCACCTTTTGATTGGCAGATTTCATCTCTTCATCTCTGCATGTTTATGTGTGTTATCCCAAGCCGAATAATGTAAAACCGCATGCGTACTTTATTTGGTGTTACATCTTCTTATTGATCTCATTTTATCAAAACTGACCGAAGGAAGGTTTTCTCTCGTGACTCATATAGAAACTTTATTTGTCCATCCATCTATCTTAATCCGCGAGAGAGTCGACCCCCTTCTTCTTCTTCTTTCTCCTCTCCTCCTCCTCTCTCCTCCTCCTTCTTCCTTTCCCCCCTCATCTTCCTTCTGACTGATCGGTCGATTTCTCACCGACATGGCGGTATAGTAGTCTATTTCTTATCAAAACCGACCAAAGGGAGGTTTTCTCCCGAGACTCTTTCATGAACTTTGTTCGTCCGTCCGTCCATCTTCATCGTAGAGACAGCGAGCAAGAGAGAGCAACCGGAGCAACAGCGCTCCTCTCTTCCCTACAGCCTCCTCCCCACTCCCTCCTCCTCCTTTTTCCTCTTCTCCCCCCTCCTTCCTCTTCCCCTTCCTCCTCCTTTTTCGCCGGTGGAATTCAGTCAGTTTCCCACCACAAACGCGGTATACTAGTATAATATGGTATCAATTTGTTATAGCAATCGCCTTGTAACACTTCCACATACACATGATAGAGGATGACAAAATCAGATAAAGACACGTGTCATCTAAATTAGTACTGAAACGCATGCTTCCACAACATAAATATCAAAATTCAAAGCAAATATAGCTGCCGAACTGTCTTAATTATCTACAAAAATACTTATTCGTCCCAAATAATTAAGCAGATGTTACTTTGATCAAGCAACTAATTGCAGGAGAAAAGGAATCCTCACATCCAAGTTTCTCCTCAGCCTCCGTATGCATGAGTAAATTACCCGTCTCCAACCAATGCAAGAACCCAATCAGAGAAACCGCTGTCTGCGTCTCGCTCCTCCAGTCCCCATGATACCTAAACCCCAATAATCATTATAATCATCAAAAAAATGTTTAAAGAACGAAAATAAAGTGGGGAATGACAACAACTACAAATTCCCCAAAAAAAAGTTCCACCCGCCTGTAATATTGTCCAGGGCAGTCTTTAAGAATTTCCGCAAGCCGACCAAAAAGCCCCTTCAACACTTCAATCTGAACCCTAGACTTCTCCAAAACCTCTAATAACCAAACAACAACACACAAAATAAGATTTTTTTCCTTTTATATTCTGAAAAATAGAAATAACAACACAGAGAAATAGAACTTAAACCATAAACCCCAAAATTAACCTGGAATCGGGAGAGATTGATGGACGAGAAGCAAGCTGGCGTGAATGAGTCGGATCGCTGACTCCATCTCCATGACCACCGCCCGAATCCGATCCCTAACGGATCCCGATTCCTCCAACTGGACCCGAAACCCCTCGAATTGCTTCTCCATCGACGAAGAGAAATTGATGGTGGAAGTAGAAAACGAGGCGGATGTGGGATTCGACCACGCCATTGGGCGCCGAGCAGCAACAAGGAACCGAGAGCTTTGGACCAAGCAAAGATTTTTAGGGCACAGGAGAAGGGAAGAAGACGGGAAGAGAGCGGGAATGGCGGTTCGAAGTGCGGCTACTGTTCTCAGACTCATTGCATTCATTCGGCATTAAATTTCTCTGAATTTATATTTTTAAGCACTTTATCCAAAAAAAAAAAAAACTTAAGTAATAAAATTTCGAAAATCAACCTCTAAAACTTATTCCGAAAATCTACCCGACATACCACGTTGGCCCACATCGATGATGAGCCAGTTCGTCCCGCCAACATGACGCCCTGCTGTCGAAGTCTGTTTTTCTTCGTTCGAAGTTGGCAATCACGAACGAAGCTAATTTTTTTCATGTGTATTTCTTTGTCCGGTGTTGCCAACCCCGGACAAAGAAATTTTCTTTTTTTTTAATTTGGCTTTATCCGTGGTTGCCAACCCTGAACAAAGACACTTGCGTTTTTTTTTCCCAAGTGTACTTTATTTAGGGTTGACAATCCCGAACAAAGCCTATGCTATTTTCTTTTAAGCATTGATTTTGGCCCTAGTTAGACAAAGCACTTGGGCTATAAAATCTCAAGTATACGTTGTCTAGGGTTGGCGCTCTCGAACAAAGCCAAAATCCAAAAAAAAAAAAAAGGCTTTGTCTGGGATTGCCAACCCCGAACAAAGCCAATTTTCTTTTCTTTATTTTTGGATTTTGCTTTGTTCGGGGTGTGCTAGCCCTGGATAAAGAACACTTGGGGCAAAAAATTCTCCAACTCAAACACATGATACAACTTGCATAAATCATGTTCATATATCACAAATATCACAACATGTACAAATCTCACAATATCACAAAAATTTAAATAAATATCACAAATGCACAACAATATCATAATATCACAAACATCACATTATCATATCAGAATAACACAATTCATTTCATATCAGAATAACATAACTCATTTCAATATTCATAGTCATATCAAATATTCACAATTCATATGCAAATTACTCAAAATTACTTAAAATATCTAAATATAAGTATCAAAATCTATCATCGCAAACACGATAATACACGTGCCACTTGTCCTTATCCTCGCCCACGCACAAAAGGCAGCCTGGAATAGTCCAACTTCCTCCTCCTCGAATCCTTGATGTCGTTGAGATGGTCCAGACTCATCATATCCAGTGTCCTTCTCGTCACCTCGACGTCATGTGCATAGTCCATCAATGGGTTGAGAAGGTCCCGACTCATCCTTTTACCGACTCGAACTTTGCAGCTAGTGGATGTAGCGGTCGCCGGGTATAATAGATTGACTGTGTTGGAAGATACCTCACGTATATGCGGTAAGCCTACTCTCGTCGCGTCTCCGTTTCAGCGTATTTTGGGAAGCGGGGTATGACACACCTAATGGGCATGCAAACTGGCCCCCCTACCAGGTCCTTGATGAAGGTGGACATCCTATAGAGTATCTATGTCCTCCAACTCTCCCTCTATCAAAGTCTCATCCACCATGTTCCTCGCATGCACCACTCCATCAAGTTCTATCATTAAATTTTATTAAAATTATATCAACATATAACAAATCTAACTTTTTACGAGAATTGTGTGAAGATATTATCAACTCCTTCAATGTACAGATGCAGACTGGTAAGCGGGTAACGCACCGACATGCTAAACAATCCAGTGACAAGTGATCCCCCAACACCAATTCATGAACTCTGAGAGTAGTGGGGGATATCTCTGAATCTGAAGCTGATTGGCTCGAGCATCCCATAGGCTAATTTAAGCATTGAGCTACTGCCTCTGAGTATACATCAATTTTGTATTTCATATCGCATTTTCCTGCTCGGTTTATAAATAAAATACTGCTTCTTACCCGTATTTTGGTCTCTTATGCAGATAATACAAGGAGAAGGACAAATTAGTATTAAAAAAAGTTGAATATTGCAATTTTGGGATAATTTTAGAGATTTCATGAAGGCCAAGTATTTTTAGAAGAACCCAAAATAGACTCAAATTAAAGCCCAATATTGAAGCCCAATCTTTTGAAATTTCAGAGCAAAAATCAAAAAAATCAATACATAAAGGATCCCCTCCAACTAGACAAGACCTGGGCCAAAAGATATGGGCCTGTTCAGGCCGCGGATCCATGGCAAAGTCAGGGCCATATGCCCTGATCTTTGCCGCATGGCGTCGTCTCATCTTTCTGAAGCTTCATTTGCCTATAAATTTTGTATCAGAGGCCAGAGACTCGAGAGAGGAGGTCAGGATTAAGGTTTCTTCTCTTTTAGTGTAGCTTATGTAAGTATTTGGAGTGCCTCATGTTCATTGGAGAAGAATTCAGGTTCGAGTGAGGTGTTACAAGCTTCACAAATCAAGCACGGACGTGCACATGCATTGTGCATATTATTAGTCGACTGATAGGTCTTATTAGTTGACTAGGTCATAGGCTAGTCCACTGATACTTTGGTATAGTCGACTAGACCCTACAACAAAAAGTTAGATTCTCAGATTGTATTACAGTAGTCGACTAGATTCTGGATATAATCGACTAATTTTGGGTCTTAGTCGACGAATGATTTGCCCTAGTCGACTTATACATGTTCTGCCAGTTTTCTAAAACATATTTGTTTCCTACTTTGACTTGGATACGGGTGTCTTATTTCTCTGAGACGGTGTTGACTTGGTTATTGGAGTTTGTGAAGGAGTAGGATCATCCTAGGTGCCTATATAAACCCCTTCGGGGTGGCCTTTTGAAGGTGTGTTAAGAAGTGTCAAGAATTTAAGAAAATTTCAGATTTTCACCATTGAGAATTGTGAAAGAGAGATGTTCTTATAACTCTTATATTTTCTTTCCTGTTTTCAATAAAGATTTCTTCCCTCCTCCTCGTGTACATAGGCACATTGCCGAACCACATTAAATCTTGTATTCTTTGGTTGTGTGGTGATTTAGTTTCAATTGCTTACTAGTTGGTAAAACTTCTACGCTTTCGCTTTCGCTGTTGAGTCCTCAACTTGGTGATTCTCTGTTGTTTGATTGGTGATAGATCATCAATAATTGGTATCAGAGTGATGGCTAGCATGAGAATCACGATAACCAAGTTCGAGGTTGAGAAATTCGACAGAAAGTCCAACTTCATGTTGTGAAAGATGCGAGTAATATCGTTGCTCGTGAGGGAGGGCACACACAAGACCCTGCTTGGTATTGAGAAGAAGCCATCGAAGATGGAGGATGATGAGTGGAGTGATATTCACTTTCGCGCAAAGGCAACGATCATACTGTGCCTATCAGATGAGGTCCTCTACAGCATGATGAACAAGGAGACAACTGCTAGTCTTTGTTGTAAGCTGGAAAACCTTTACATGACGAAGAGTTTGTCGAACAAGTCTTCAAGAAGAAGCAGTTATACAACCTTCAGATGAAGCAAGCAACATCTATTCTGCAATATCTCAGTACTTTTAATAGAATTTTAAGCGACTTATTAGCTCCAGAGGTTAAACTAGAGGAAGAAGATAAAGCTCTTCTGTTACTTTCTTCTCTTCCATCAAGTTATGGCCACTTGGCAACGACCATCAATTATGGCAAGAAGGCCTTAAAGTTAGAAGATGTAGGCAGATTATATGGATGAGGCCTCAGAATTATTTGTCAAGGACCAGAGGGGAAGATCAAAGAGTAGGGGACCTAAAAGGGATCCAGAGACTTCTAGCGGTTTCTCTTGCTATTTTTGCAAGAAACTAGGACATATCAAGAAAAATTGTATGAAATACAAGAAGATGCTGAAGAGAAAAGGCGGCAAAGATTCTGATGGGGTTAGTACCAATGGAAAGTCATATCTAGTCGGGGTTATTGAAAAAGCAGATAAAGATTCATGTGATGTCTTGACGGCTGAGTCAGGAAAAGGTAAATACACAAATGCTTAGTTACTTAACTTGGGGTGCACATACCACATGTACCCAAAAAGGGAGTGGTTCAGTACTTACAAGCCTTGTGATGGAGGTTATGTCCTAATGGAAAACGATGTCGTGTGTAAGACTGTTGGCATCGGCAACATTCATATAAGGATGTTTGATGGACAGGTTCGAATCCTCATAAACGTACAACATGTTCTGGATTTAAAGAAGAATATTCTCTTATTGGGAGCTTTGGAAGCTCGAGGGTACAAGTTTTCTAATGCACATGGAGGAATCAAAGTTACTAAAATCTCCATGACGATTCTCAAAAAAGAACGGATAGCAAACTTGTACAAGTTGACAGAAAGCATTATTATTGGTGATGCTTTAGCAGCAATAGAGAAGGATGATACTACAAGATTTTGGCACATGCGTCTTGGACACATGAGCGAGCGAGGTCTTCAAGTCCTATATAAAAAGAGTGCTCTACTAGGTATCAAATATTACAAACTTGATCTTTGTAAATTTTGCATTATGGGTAGGCAATGTAGAGTAGCTTTCTTTACATCACAGTACAAGACAAAAGACTTACTAGATATCATACACACAAATGTGTGGGGGGCCTTTGCCAGTAGTATCCGTTAGGGGTGCTAAGTACTATATTACTTTCATAGATGATTTTTCAAGAAAAGTTTGGGTATACTTATTGAAACAAAAATCAGAAGTATTTTAGAAGTTCAAGGAGTGGAAAACTATGGTGAAAAATCAGACAGGGTGGAAGGTAAAAGTCTTGAGGTCCATTAATAGAGGTGAGTTTACCTTTAAAGAATTCAAAGACTACATAGCTAGCAAGGGCATCAAACGCCAGTTAAGTATTCCAGGGTGATAAGAACAAAATAGAGTAGTAGAGCGCATGAATCAGACACTTATAAAGCATTCCCGCAGTATCAGATTATAGGCTGACATGTTATAAGGATTTTGGGCAGAGGCGGTGAATCATGTGAGTATCTGATAAACATATCACCATCATTAGCGATTGATCTTCAGATCCTAGAGGAGATATGGCGAGGAGAGTCTATACACTATTCAACCTTATAGATTTTCGCTTGCCCGGCATATAGTTTGGTTGGTAGTCAGAAAAGGAACAAATTAGAGTCCAAGTCTAAGAGGTGTATCTTCATCGGGTTCACCAAAAGAGTCAAAGGTTTTAGACTTTGGGATCCCGAGAAAAGGAGCGTCTTTACTAGCAGAGATGTGGTCTTTCATGAAGAATCAATGTTGCGAGAAAATCAGATACATAGGATAAAGCACAAAGTGGAGCTTCAGACAGTTCAACAGACACTCAAGAGAATAAAATTGAGTTCTTAAATACCCAGAAAGACCTAAAGGGTCAGTGGAGGACTCCTCAAATTCAGATGGAGATGATCGGAGGCTACTCAAGAACAACCTAGACCATTAAGGCGATCGGTTAGAGTTACGGTGCCACTAACAAGGTATGGCTGTGATGATGATCATGTCTCTTTCGCATTAGTAACAGAAACAGGTGAGCCTGATAGCTACAGGAAAGCGATCGAGGCAGATGACCACGGCAAGTGGATTACAGCCATAGAGTAAGAAATGGAATCTTTGGATAGAATCAAACATGGACATTAGTCGATCTTCCAAAGAACTCTAAGGCAATAGGTTGCAGATGCGTTTTTCACAAGAAGGATAATGAGCAGTACAAGGTAAGGTTAGTTGCCAAAGGATATGCTCAAAAGGAGGGTATTGACTACAATGAGATTTTTTTCTCCTGTAATCAAGTATACATCTATTCGGATATTATTGGCGATAGTTGTTCAATTTAATTTAGAGTTGGAGCAAATGGATGTTAAAACAGCATTTATGCACGGTGAGCTGGAGGAGAAGATATACATGAAATAACCTGAAAGTTATATTCAGGAAGGTAAAAAAATGAGGTGTGTCTTCTAAAGAAGTCCCCTCTATGGACTTAAACAGTCTCCCAAGCAGTGGTACAAACGGTTCGACTCTTTCATGATCAAGGCCAAATACAACTGATATGAGTATAACAGTTGTGTCTATTTCAAGCAGAGTGATGATCCGACATATTTGCTGTTATATGTGGATGATATGCTGATTGCTGCGAGAAACAAAACACATATTCAGAAGCTTAAAGCTCAGCTTAAGAAGAAATTTGACATGAAGGATTGGGAGAAGCCAAGAAGATCTTAGGTATGGAGATCACTCGAGACAGAGACTCAAGCAGACTTTGGCTATCAACTATATTCTCAAGATGTTAGAGAGATTCAACATGACAGAAGCAAGACCAGTCACCACTCTTTTAGCATGTCACTTCAAATTATCCTCCAAACAGTGTCCATAATCATCAGAAGAGGAGGAGGAGATGTCTTGAGTACCATATTCTAGTGCATTGGGATCACTCATGTATGCTATGATCTGCACTAGGCCTGACTTAACCTATGCAGTTAGTACAGTAAGTCGGTTCATGTCAAATCTAGGAAAGCAATATTGGGAAGCAGTGAAGTAGGTGCTACGATATCTGCAAGGGACTGCGAGACTAGGCTTGGTGTTTCAGAGATAGAAAACGGGAAAGCCTAAGGAACTACAAGGCTGTATTGATGCAGATTATGCAGGAGATCTTGATCAGCGAAGATCTACGACGGGCTATGTGTTCATAGTAGCTGAGTGCATTATAAGTTGGAAGGCAGAGTTGCAAGATACAATTGCTCTTTCAACAATAGAGGCAGAGTACATGGCTGCAGTTGAGACATTAAAGGAAGCTTTATGGTTGAGAGGATTGGTTGAGACATTTAGTATCACATAGGATTTAGTTCGAGTTCATTGCGACAGCCAGAGTACGATTCATCTCGCTAAAGATCATAGGTATCATAAGCGGATGAAGCATATTAATGTGAGGTATCACAAGATATGTCAGTGGGTCATGAATGATAAGGTGATCGATTTAGTAAAGATCAGCATAAAAAAATCCAGCAGATATGATGACTAAGACCATTGTTGTGGAGAAGTTCAGAGTATCTATGAACTTCATCAAGATTCTCCAAAGGTAAAGTGGTGAACGGGCTATTGGGAAGGAACCATGTGAAGTCACAAAAGGGGGAGAAAGAAAGGCGAAAGAAGCAAAGGCCAATTTCTACGGAGGGACTCAATGAACATGAGTTAAGGTGGAGATTATTAGTATTTGGTGTGCCTCATATTCATTAGAGAAGAATTCAGATTCAGATGAAGGTCTTACAAACTTAACAAATCAAGTACGGGCGTGTACATGCGTTGTGCATGTTATTAGTCGATTAATAGGTCTTATTAGTGAATTAGGTCATGGGCTAGTCACTAGACCCTGCAACAGAAAGTTGGATTCTCAGGTTACATTACAGTAGTCGACTAGATTCTGAGTATAGTTGACTAATATTGTATATTAGTCGACTAATGATTTACCCTAGTCGACTAATACAGGTTCTGGCAGTTTTCTAAAACGAATATGTTTCATGCTTTGGTTTGAACACGGGTTTTCTATTTCTCTGAGGCGGTGCTGATTTGATTATTGGAGTTTGTGAAGGACTAGGATCATCCTAGGTTCCTATATAAACCCATTGGGGGTGACCTTTTGAAGTTGTGTCAAGAAGCGTCAAGAAGTATCAAAAATTCAAGAGAATTTTAGATTTTCACCACTGAGAGTTGTGAGAT
The DNA here is from genome assembly GCA_038442645.1 of Agave tequilana. Classification (NCBI taxonomy): domain Eukaryota; kingdom Viridiplantae; phylum Streptophyta; class Magnoliopsida; order Asparagales; family Asparagaceae; genus Agave; species Agave tequilana. The sequence continues at coordinate 21,467 of JAVJIF010018890.1, read as the reverse complement.
GAGAGATCTTCTTGTAACTTTTGTATTTTCTTCTCTATTTTCAATAAAGATTTCTCTTCTCCTCCCCGTGGACGTAGGCAAATTGCTGAACCACGTTAAATCTTGTGTTCTTTGATTGTGTGGTGATTTAATTTTAATTGCTTGCTAGTTGGTAGATCTTCTACGGTTTCACTTCTGCTGCTGAGTCTTTAACTCGATATTTCTCTGTTGCTTGCTCTGATACCATTATTGGGATTTAGGTCAAACAAATAGTCCCACATCGGCTAAACATAGGGATGATCTTGGGTTTATAAGGACTTGGGCTACTCCACCTAAAAGGCTAGCCTTTGCGATGGTGCCCTGAGTCTTTGCAAATGGTATCAGAGCCATGCCCCGAACTTAGTCATGTGTGTGGGTGATGTTTGATTCCCCCAGGGCACAACGGAAGGCGCAGTGGGCCCCTGTTAAGCTGAATCTTTAAATATTGAGCTCTCGAGGGAGGTAACCATGCTCCAGGTGCTTCATGTAAGACGTGTTGTCCAATGCAGTGAAGAAAAGTGCTCCAGGTGCTTCATGTAAGATGTGTTATCTTCCAACACAGTGAAAAACGAGTGACCTCGATTAAGCACATGATCTTTGAGGAAGATTGGCTTACAGGGAGGCCTGGATTTTTTGTTTAAGGGGAAATAAAACTTGTTCAATTCTCAGGGCGCAAAAAGGCGCAATAAAAGGTCCTTGTACAGCTTGTTGGGCTCTTGAGATTGGCAGCGGAATCCTGATTCATGTAAGACGCGTCTTGCAAACGAGGTGAAGAGGAAAGGCTACAAGTTGTGCTTCACGTAAGACGTGCGATCACCAACGCAGTGAAGAGGATCTCAATGGAGTATATGTTTTTCAGGTGTGAAAATGAGCTTTCATGGAAACTCTTTGTTCAAGGGAGACTATTGGGATTTGGATCGAACAAATAGTCTCACATCGGCTAGATATGGGAATGGTCTTGGATTTATAAGGATTTAGGCTACTACATCTAGTAGACTAGTCTTTTGGGATGGTACCCCGAGTCCTTACAGGTTAGTGTAGTATCTTCTTCTTCTTCTTTTGTATTTTCCTTTCCTTTATAGGTCTAGGGTTAGGTTAGAGAGTGATTCAGGATAAAAAGAGAAAGACTTTGTAATAGAGAGCGACAATCTATGAAAAATTCCTCTTTTCTATTCCTTGTTTCTTCTTTGATTTCTTCCTTGATGCTTAGTTAGTTTTCTCTCATGGTGACCTCACTACTAACCCACTAATTCTCTAACTTTTGACTGATAACTTACACAAATCTCATAGCATCATACGAGGCCTTGCTATTGCAAGAGCCATTGATAACTCATGATGATGGGTTCTAACTTCAAACTTGCTAATTTTCAACTAACATTCTTATTTCATGCCCTCCAAGCACATCGACGCTTGGTTAAAAGGTCTATCTGAGTCAATTGATCGACAACATCAGGGATATGTTACGTCAACCTGAACTGACGGGTGACTCAATCTAGAACATGCATCTCCACTATCTCGAAACAAATCAGTGAAGTTTTGGCCTATCATATCTGAAAGTCGTCTCTACATACCGCTGTCAAAGTTTATAATGTCTCGACAATGTATGGCTAACAGATAACTCCCTCTGAGCTTTGCGTATCAATCTCATTTCTATAGATTGCAAGTATCATTGTGGAGTCTTATCCTAAGTCATCTCGACGTTCCACCTGCACCAAACCATACGATGAAAATAAATAATGTATTCAAATAGATAAATATACTTAAGTTGAATATATTGATGCGTACCTACATCCAAGTGGTAGCTGACCATCTAGCTAAATGGTCTGTCTGAGAGTGGGCTCACCAACAGACAATCTCTTCTAAGATCATAACTGATGAAATAACGTGAGCACATGTTAAATCACAAACTGATGAAATAAGCATAATTGATGAAATAATTATATATTACATGCAAGAGCGTACTGTGTTCCCTAAACTGTGAAGTCCGAATCGTGAAAACTTTGCACAGCTCCATGTACAAAATGCGAGCACATTACTAACCTGCGACATGGCACCACAAACATCAAATTCTTCCAAGAGATGTATCTAAGATATACCCTGTTGGTGGAGTAATGAAACAACATAGTGCCGATCATGTTAAGAATGCAAGCATATGCATGTTGTTGGGCCCACACATATGTCAATGGATCCTCAATGAACTGCTCGCGGAGCCACATCAACTTTAATGCTTCACCCCTCAAAGTTGTCATCGAGGGCGTGGCATCCAGCAATCTCTCACTCTCCATAGTCCAATTCCTATCATTTATCCCTATAACAGGTAGATCATCTATCCTGAGCCCGAAAAACACCGCCACAACTTGCAGTGGAACTATTATCTCTCCAATTCGAAGATGAAATGTGAATATCTCGGACCTCCATCTGTCTAACAAAGCCGTCAGTAATGGCCAATCCAGTCTCACCCACCTCAACCGAGGATGGTTGAAAAAACCTGCCCGGCGGAGTACCCAATGACACGGTCATCCATCAAAACCCACTGTTGACTTCACCGTGAGTGATCTAATATCTCAAGCACACCAAGATCCTGCAATTTTGCACATAAATTACAATTACTTAACTTTAAAAAAAACACAATTCTAATTCATAAAGACATATCTGGTTCCAGTCAATTTGAGAATATTGATGTCTATCCTGTAGGTATATAGCATCAGAAGTGGCTGACCCAAGGTCCATAGGTGCCTCGCATGCACATACTTTCAAATTATTAGTAACAACTATAGTAAAATTTATAAACAACTATAGAAAAATTTATAAATCATTGTTCTAAACATGCATAATTTATTTACATGCTAATGTATTACATAAATAACCATACACATACTTACCTAGTGGAAGATGATGGTGTTGATTGATTGGGCACCTCTTCTTATTCTGACCAAATTGTTTGCAACAGGGGGCAATATCGACCTGACCAGCCTGACTCAGATTTACTGGTTTTGAGTTTTGCCTAATCGAGTTCGAGTTATATTCGGATTGACCCGCCTAACTCGATTATGTGCGTGTGTGTGTGTGTTTGACAATTATTTTTTAAACCCTTTCGTATCCTTCCTCCCATATTCGCAGCATGTAGTGGTGCAGCCTGTCGCTGAAGCCTCGAAGTTGATCTCATCCTCCACGTTGTCAAAGTCGACCTCGAACAATCTTAGCCAGTAGATCGACCCATTTAGTTAAAGGGGTCAAACGGGTCGGGTCGGGTCGGGTCGACCCGTATAAGACTGAGTCAGGTTCGGGGTCTTGATTTTTGACCCAATTATGTAATTGGGTCGAGTCGACCCATGACGATCCTACCTGTAGACCCGACCCAATTTGCCACCTCTAGTTTGCAATTCCTGCACCTAGTACATTTATGATCTTTGCACCTTTCATTCATAGTACCGCATATGCGAACAGAAAGTAGGTGATCTCGGCCTTCTAACTTCAGATGGTAAGACAGCAAACACACTGCAGTCTTCCCAATACCGTGAATTAGGAACATGATGAAACAGTTTAGTGTAAGCCTTGTTGTAGTCTCACAGTATACCACGGTGCAGATAAAGAGTGAGTACTTATGTTGACACAATCTTTCTCCTTAGCACATGCTGCAATACCATGTGTTGGCCCAGAGGCCTTCCACTCTAGTTTTGATGATGATTAACTCATGAAGTTATGTTTACTAATAATCTTGTGATGTTTAGTTTGAGATCCTTAACCAAGATATTAGTAGGTGATTAGCTTCAACAAAGGTGTTTTTGAGCTTCTCTCATGGTGATTCAAGAGCCCGAGCATCAAGATCATATATAGCACTCGTTAGAGTCAAGCTCAGTAGATCACGGTTTGGATCGAGTCGGCTTGAAGACGGAGTTCGTCAAGAAGACTTCGGTACTTAGTTTAGTTTATGTTTTTGATCCATGTGTAAAGATTAGATAGTGTGGTATGCTCAAGTTCACAACACACACACGTTTTATGTTTTGGTTTTCGGTTTTGGTTTAACCGATCTTGGTTTTCATAAATAGATAGATTCAAAACAGGTTTACATGGTTTAATGTATATTAGATTTGTTCTATATACATGTATGCTTCATATCTTAGACAAAATTATTTTGATATGCCTATTCATGTGTTTGGAGTTTTGTATTTTAACAAAACATATTTTCGGATTTAATATAAAAACATTGATATATATCTATTTCATGTATTTTGGAGTATATCCATATACCACATGCTTAAAGTTGTTTCAATATCATGTTTTTGTATCTGGATGAGTTTTGGACAAAACGAATTTTCAATTCAAAAATCCAAGTTTTAGAAAATAAAGATTTTCATTTTCGGCAAAATTTCTAAGTCACAAAAATGGTTCAAATTGTTTGAAATATGTGTTAAAATTTTTCACACATGTTTGTATATCAAAGTATTATACTGAACTTATTTTTGTGAATTTTTAGAAGATTTTATAAGATTTAATTTGTAATTAAAAACCAAAATTTCAAGTTCTGAAAATCCCCTGCCAGGCTCTGGCGGTCGACCGTAATGGTCGACCGGACCAGTAGCCGGTTGACCGGAGCGGTCGACCGGACGTGCACACAAACTTGCACGCAGCCAGCCCTTTGGGCCGGTCGACCGACTGAAGGAAACCCACTCTCGGGTTTTCCCGGTCGACCGGGCGGTCGACGGAAGGCTCCAACGGTCAAATTTTTGACCGTTGGCGGACGACCGGGCCGGTCGACCGTCAGCCGCCAGGGCTGAAAAACAGCCCCAACGGCTAGTTTTTCATGAGGCTTATAAATACCCCATTTGTAGGGGTTTTGGTTAAGATTTTTAAGAAGAAAAATTTCCTACTTCTCAAGTATTTTATAAAGTTTTCAAAAGTGTTGTTAGAGCCAAAAAGGATTCATGTTTATTTGTTTTAAAGGGTTGAAAAAATCAAAGAAAATTGGATATTTGGGATATTACTTTTGATCTTCATTTTGAACTTATTCTAGTTGTTTCCCAAGCATTTTTCTTTGAGTTTTTTATTTTCAAACTCTTTGTTTTCCACACTTGAGCTAATCATTCTATCCTATCTATAGGATCTTTTGTTTGTGGGAAAATTAGTTTGTGGTTGAAATATACCACCTTGTAGTAACCCTCTTTCTTTGTTGATATCCCTCTTGTGTAGAGGTTGATTTGGAGTGGTGTTTGGCTCCCTTTAGTGAGTGGTGGAGATTGTGTATTGCTCTCTCTAGTGAGAGGTGGAGTTGGTGTTGGATTTGTATCCCTCTAGTGAGAGGTGATTGTGGGTATCCCTCTAGTGAGAGGTTGATAGTGGAGGTTGTGTTGGTATCCCTCTTGTGAAGAGGTGGATTGTGCTTGTTTGGCTAAGGGCCTACCCCTCTTGTGTGAGGTGGTGTTTGTTGTGGCTTTGTGCCTAGCCTCTAGTGAGAGGTTGTTTTGGTTGAGAGAGGAGTTGTGTACTCCATATTGTAATTGTCCCAAATCCTCGGTGGAGGTTCCCTGTGTGGGAGTCCTGTGTGGACAAGTTAGTGGATTGGAAATCCTTCTGGGTGAAGGCAGGACGTAGAGCTGGGTGCTCGAACCTCGAAATAAATCTCGTTGTTTGCGTTTGATCCATTGACTCTAACTCTCTCTTTATATTGTGCCATTGCATCATTTCATATTGCTCATTCATATTATATGCTTGGCTTGTCTGTGTGTGCCTCACTTGTGCTTAACCACGAGAGCTTCATATAGCGCCTTAACTCTTATTTAGAGGAATCAAGAGGAGTTAGTCCAGAGCCCTTCACCCGGAATTCGGCTACACTCGTTGGTTGCATTAAGTGTTGTTGCATTTAGTTTTAATTTTCGCATTTAGTTCATTAGATTAGCCGTACACCTATTCATCCCCCTCTAGGTGTACCTTCACCATGTGCACATGATAATTTTTAGAGCTGAGGAAAATTGCAAGAACAGGTGGCCCGTATTCTGTAAGATTAACAATGCAAGTATATCCTTCCCTATTTGTCACCTCTCACTCCATCCGATTGAACTTTGCACCATCCTATTGCGATATCTCAAAAAGTCCACATTAGTCAATGTCAATGTGTTGTACTATTTCTCTGCATTTTCATGTTGTGTTTGAAAGAATTTAACAAAGCTAAAAAAATTTCTTGCAATTAGTGCTTGTATTAGGAAAGTTCAAGCACCTTTCAACACACTGTTGAAGCTCTCTGAGGCATTTATAGTAATCACACATAATCTATACCCTCCTTCCCTTGATAATGCACATTGGTGTTCTCGGCCATGCAAACTAGTCTCTATCCAATGGTCTGCATCTTCACATGCAACTTTAGTTCTGCTCCTTTGGGCTTGTACACTTCTGGATCCAATGCACAACCAGCTTCTCACGATAAAATATTCAAGATTTTCTTTAAATTCCTTCTAAAAATTAGCTCTAATATGCCTCAAACAATAACGATGATTATATGGAGAATGCCAACCATCTCTAAGTGTATTTGGTATCTCCTTCATCTGATCTGAGATAAAAGTGATTCTCTTATCCCGATGCACACTAGAGTTTAAATTATAGATACATGGTATGAACCAATACCATCTACAACTGTAAAGCCCAATGGGTATAGTTCACGTTCGCATCCATTTTTGTGACAATAAGCAAACAACATTTATGCTTTCCATACAAATATATGTCGTCAATGCTCAGAAGTGGCCGACAATATTGGAAACCTGTAATGGAAGGTTCAAAAGTCCAAAATACATGACGAAACCACACCATTCCAAGTGAATAAGGTTCATAATAATGTGCAATTACGATGCCCATATTGCTTGCTTTTGGCACACCAATGTACTGAGGGAATGATTCATATGATGATCTTCTATCTCAAAATATCTTCATCAGTGTCTTTGTTCTAACATTCCACGCCTTATTATATGTTATATTGATGTGATATTTAGTTTCAGTTTACTCTATAATATAACCAGATGATATATCATGCCTTTTCCTCACCATAAGCAGAATCACATTGCACATAAAAAGATAAGGTTGATTCACGGTGATTGGATTTGAGTGAAAACTGGCTACATGAATGCTCTCCTACATAAGATCTAATCTTGAATTAACCACCTAACTCTTAGGAACAGAGGCATGCAATCTTCACGGGCACACAACTCTACCAACATTATTATCCTCTATAATAAAAGTACAAACTACTGTGTAGCAACTTCTATTAGTCTTCACAGGTGTGGATGATACTCCACGCTTAATGAACCATTCGGTAATTGCTCGCATCAATTTAACTTTTGATTCAAAAATATTTTCCATCTTTAAATCCTCGATTACAGCAGTTGTTGTAAACCTATTGAACTCAAAAGTTATGTACTCTATATGTGTCAAATTTTCTCAATCATCATCCATAAACTCATCGGGATGCGGATCGATAAGCTCTACATATTCATTGTTGGCATGCACATCCTCAGCCTGGTCAGTGTTATATTCAAGATTTTGCACTGCAACTTGCATGATATTTTCCCACAACATATCATTACTCTCATAGGACTTATCATCGTCACTCTTTTCTTACACATCATCTTCACCCTTAATTGTGCATTGATGTTGAATGCATCAAGAAAGTTTCAACATTAAAGAGAGTATTCATGCCAGTTGATTATCAATTCCCACATAAGATTTGTAAACGACAAACTGAAAATTAGAATGTCATCCTTGCTTATAAGTAAAGAATTCAATTAGGTACATTTTTACCTATTTATACTTGAATGCTTCATTGGTGTTAAATTCATCTGAAAGTGAAGTGAGATTTGTTGAGTCAACCTGCGAAGCTTGAACGAAGGAGACATGCATTATGTATGAATGCACATATGATGTCGACATATTGTGACACATATCCTTTCCTTGCACCAAATTGATAGGACTTTCCAAATAGTAATGTCATCTGCACATTTAGTAGAGAGAGAAATATAAATACCAGAATACAATTCACGATTACTTAAGTATTATGCACCAGGGACATGAAGCCCGTTAATTCACTGTCCAAATCGAGCATACATGTGAATTCTCCATGATTCGGCAGCTCACTATATTTTTTTCACATATATCTCTATTGAATTCACACCCTTGTTCATCATTTCATATTTTTACAGTTATAAAACGCCCTTGTGCTACTGTCCAGTTGCATGTCAAGTGAATCTGATGCTTCTTTGAATTAATTTTGGTGATTCAATGGATTTTCTTCACCAATTCACGCCTTGTGATTGATTTTTGATCATAACGGGTTTTGCTACCATTAACATATTCTAAGTTATTATCCATATCTACTGTTAGTGTACCGATGAACCAACAAATGAGAGAGACATTGGCACTAGATATTGTAGATATTCTACCTAATTTAGTGGACAGAACAAAAATTATCAAACTGTTCTAACTATATATATTAGCAATAATACTAAGGGACGAAAATTAATATTAATATAATATTAAAGGACGAAAATTAACTTCAGATTGACAATGCCACTTACTTCAAACACAACTCTGTCACCAAGAAAGAGACATGTCCGTAACAAACAGAAACGATCCTTCTTTTGGTCTAAACTGAGATATAATTACAATTATTCGTTAATATTCTATAAATTTTGCAAATTTAAAATAAATTGTGACACAGATAGAAGGAGAGAGAAGAGGTGGAGGGACAATTTTGTGTGTGTGTGTGTGTTTTGGAAAGGTTACTTCCAGGGTATCTCCGTCCCATTCTATTAGGATAATTCCCCGTAGTGGTCGGCTGGCCTCCAAACTAATCTCATATATCCACATGGCGTACTGGAGCTATCAATTACTGGGGAGCAAATCCAATGCCTTAGTGCCCTTACACGCCCAGGGGAGGCTTCGAAATCATGACCTTTTGGAATGAATCCAAGAGGCCACGCCACTCAGCCAACCCTCCCCGAATGTGTTTGTGTGTGCGTGTGTGTGTATGAGATATATGAGATAGACTTTTATCATTCCGGAAGGATTCGAGCTCGAATCCTTCCCACACATATACAACCCTCCGACATTCGACTACAAGATCCACTCCGTTGAAATTGATCTATATTATTTTAAGTATCTATAAACCAAAAATCAAGTATTTTGAATACTTTTTGCCCATCCATCAAGTGGCGCAAAATGAATGACCAAAAGTAGTGAGTTAGTTAGCTCTTTATTTTTAAACATACAAATTCTTGATCTGGCTATTTGATCATGATCTAAACATTTAGAAAACCCTACAAACCATTTTCGTTAGATTTCAAATTTTCTACATCGTTAAACTCACCAATCACTATTTATGTAACCCCCTGATCCTTAATGTACGTATCATAGTATCAGTACTCGATACGGTGTACAAAGTTAATTTAACCTTCTTGTTAGTTAGATTGAGTCAATTTTAGTTTTAGATATTATTTTTCAATATTTTAGATCTTTTAGAATTTTCTAAAAAATTTAAATTATTTTGGAAAATCTCCGAATTCGGTGTCGACCAATACAGATAATCGCTTTACGATTTTTAATTCACAAACAGAGTTAGGTTTCTAAAATCCACTTCCATATTATTCTTCAAAATCATATGTTCTACTTTTGAGTATTTTTTGAGAATTTTTCTGAATTAGTCCAAAATCTGGCCAAACTGGTGTCAACCGATATCACTGATCGATTTCAAGATTTTTAATTTGCAAACTAGATAAGATTTCTTGAATGTGATTTCATATTCCTTCTCAGTTTAATATTTTCTATAGTACAGAATTTTTGGGTAATGTTCTGAAATAGTCAAATTCTGACCTACTTAAATAATATTAATTAAATAATATTTTAATCTATTCTATCTTCCTTTCCCCTCCAATCTCTTTCTTTCTTCCCTGTTAAGCCAAAAATCTTCCACCAACTTAACCAACCGACTACCCTTCTAATCCCTTTCCTAATCGCTCTCTTTCTCTTTAATCTCTTTTCCATTCTCTTTTAACTTCTCATTTTAACCTCTCCTTTCCTTCTGCCCAAAACAAAGCATCCAACTTCAGCTACATGGCCCAACTCCGGCAACCTCACCAGCCATCCCCGCGCCGTCGTTGGCCAGGCCACGACGACAACCTCTCCCACTTCACTATTTCTTACTTTATCTCACCACCACTCCTTCTTTAATCTCGTCGCAAACACCACCAATTCCACTAATTTTTCTTCTAAATCACCACCGCCAACGCCACCATCATCTCCTTCACTATCTACACCAAATCCTTAACCACCATCAACACTCTCATCTCTACCTAAACCATCATCCACTTCCAATTCCACCACTTTCATCACCATCAATTCCATCACCACCAAAAACCATCACAACCCACCAACCATCCACCTCCTCCCCTTGGGCCAGGCCGAGCATCGTCCACGCCCGACCGAGTTCCGCCCAGCCCCGTGTCCTCCCTCCTCTCTTTTATTTTCTCTTTTATTCCTTCTTTTCTTTCTTTATTCCTTCTTTTCTTTCCTCCTCCTTTTCTTTCCTATCCTCAAAACTGAGAACTCTCTCATTCTCTCTCTGATCCAAGACCCAACAATCAAACTCGAATCCGTTAACTTTTAACCCATTCACTTAAGCTATTGGTTATGGATTTCAGATCTGAACCCAACCTGTTAGCCATCCGAACCCATTAAAAATCAAGAAAGGTAATTTTACATAAAACCCCCTTTTAAACAATATTTATTACATTCAAAATATTACAAATTATATTTTAACCTATTTTTAATGATTTTAGTATTCAGGCGATATCTAGAGCATCCGGAGTCTGATTGGGATGATTTCGAATTGTTATGAGCATAAAAAGACGAGCTACATTCCTGTAATAGCTATGCGAGTGTTTTTCTTTTATAAATTATATTTTATCATGTTTAATTAAATTAATTGATTACATTAATTAATAAATCATGATTATTGGTAAATCACTGTAAATATTATTTAATAAATTGTAATTATCAAAAAATCATTGTAATTAGAATATACATGATTGTTCTTTAAGCATAATCCGATAACATAATAATAATAATTTAATTTGTTTCTTGATTTGTTATTATGTATTGATGAATTGTCTAAATATCAGAATTAATAAGTTAATAATTTTAATAAGTAAATTAACTAAAAAATTGATAATTAAAATAGATAATTATTTATAATAATTTTATGCTATTTGTCATATTAATAATATTGTAATCGTTATTACAAATAGGGATATATGACACTCGATTATATGGTATGACCACCGTTACCTGACTCACACTGGACATTTGTGATATCACTTTACAAGAATTACATTTGACCATATTTTCATGTACACCTGTTATACAGAGACTCTGTTATACTAACCACAGTATTCATATACTTGGAGCACCGTGATATGGATATACTATCCCACCAGACATTGTTATTTCATGTACTGTATCACCGTTACATGATCACCGTTATCACATGTATTAGTATCACCATTACACAGTTACACTAAACACTGTAATTTCATATACCTGTATAATTGTTACATGGATCCTGTGTTGCACCGGATATTATTATTTCATTTGTATCTCATTGTTACGTAGTTTCACATGTGTACATACTTTGATTGTTCCTTTATTCCTATTGCATGGATCATTGCTCCTGTTGCATGGAATTCTTGTATTCCAATTACATGATTGTTTTCCGTTACCGATGTTGATATTCCTGTTACTGGACATGAATGATGTTGATATGCGATGTGAGGACTAAGTGCCACGTGAATATAAGCCACAGGGACACCTCTAAAATCTCACATCTCTTGTTTCCCTTTTCATCTTATCTCATAATATCAACAAAGCTCATATTATATTATTATATGTATCATGCACTGTTATTGTTTCTGATATACCGTGTACGTTAAATATATTAAATATAATATGAAATTGGGGGAGACTTGACAGTTGACTAGGTCTTATCAGGTGGATGTCCTGAATCCATTATAAATCCCACTAAGGGGATGGGGTAGTACTGGCTATCGACTATATTGTTTCATGTTTCCTGTTACAGCCCTAACAGGCTGGCCCTGATTTCAGTAGTTAGGGGACTGATAAGTCCGCTGTCTCGGGTATACACAAGGTACACCCACCCGACTAGAGCTCATTGACCATTGGTTTTCAATTAACATAATAAAACGGTATAAACAGTAGTGACGACAGGAATACTTGTTATTTGGTCACTCTCTCGTTTTAATAATAGTACCCGTATGCCATGTTCGGATGGGTTCGGCTGGAGTGCAGGCTCCGGTATGAACTGCCAGTGGTATGAGACACTGAAAGAGATTGATTAAAAAACCAGTCGACCCTGATTGTTATTATTGTATAAATAATATGACTTGCCTGATATATGTATATTACTGTTCAGTTGTACCTGTTTTTATTCCTAATATTTTATCCATTATCATATCACCTGTATACCTTTTACACTTCTTGATACTTGTTACACTTCAGGGGTGACACACTATTCGTGTACACATATACTTTGCATCCCATATATTTTGTTTCATGTATACCCGGTAGATACTGTTACTGTATAATCACAACATTGTAGTATGATTATTTTGCATACTTCATATTACATGTTCATATTCATCACGACACTATTATGCTACTATTATTATTAGATTAGACAAGAAATATAAGTAATTAAAACTTGCTACATGTTATTTATACACACTGATGTAATTAAGAATACTTAATACTGTACAATATTACGCATATTGAGAATAATATATAAATGATATAACTCTATTAATTGTAGTAACATAATCCCCCAAAGAGACTTACCTATTATTTTTGGTAGCTCAACCCGGACATATAAACTAATAATAATGATATAAAATTGGATACTATTGTAGTAATGATATTGTTATAACATGCTAGGTATTGATGATGTTAAAATATGACACTTATATATTTTTCCTGATTGTTATTATCATTATATCGTATCACTGGTATTTAAACATGTATTATATATTATTACCATGATTGTATTACTATAGTATATATTACTGCTTTCCTCATTTTACAACTCACTAGTTCGCTTTCTAACGACCCTGGGTTTGCATGCCCAGGTCAGAGATTCGATGTCATCGTAGTAACAGATATTTCACGGGATATACATAAGAGACGCCACCTATGCTATTCATAGGTATCTTTATTATTCTATTTTTATTTTCTTATTTATCCATGTCACACATATCTATCATGATCACTGGCCCTTTTAGCAGATATTCTTGTACTTATTTAATGCTGAAATTATTGTGTATATTGTATTTATTCCCTACACTGAAGCTTAGCGTACATGTGTGAGAGTATATTCGCCTTGCGTCTGTACGTCACCGTAGCGTCACCGTATCTGTGGGACCAGGGCGTTACAATTTAGGCCGTCTGTTTTTCTCCTACTTGATGCATGGACAAAAGTATTCAAAACACTTAATTTTTGGATTATAGATACTTAAAATAATATAATCAACTTTAATGGAGTAGATCTTGCATTCAAATGTCGGTATTGGTATTTGAGTGAGAAGGATTCGACCCCGAATCCTTCCAGAATGACACAACTCTCTCTGTGTGTGTGTGTAGAGAGACAGAGAGAGAGACTTCTGTAGTTTCAGAAGGATTCGAACCCGAATCCTTCCCACTCAAATACATTCATACATCATCCAATACAAGATCCATTCCATTGAAGTTGAACTATATTATTTCAAGTATCTATAAACCACAAATCAAGTATATTAAATACTTTTTGCCCGTGCATCAAGTAGAGAAACAAAGACAACCTAAATAGTGAATTGGTTAGTTTAACGGTGTAGAACATTTGAATAACAAAAATTGATTTGTCGGGTATTTTTTTTAAATGTTTAGATCATGATAAAATGGCAAGATTAAGAATTTGTATGTCAAAAGACATAGAGCTAACCAACTCACTACTTTCGACCGTCCATTTTGCGCCACTTGATGGATGGGCAAAAACTTGATTTTTTTATTTTTAGTTACTTTAAATAATAGAGATCAATTTCAACAGAGTAGATCTTATATTTGAATATCGTATGTTGGTATTTTAGTGGGAATGGATTCGTGCTCAAATCCTTCCAGAACTACACAAGTCTATTTCTCTCTCTTGATACACGCACAAACACACACACACACGCACACATATAAGAAATATGTAGGTAGGGTGGCATCGTAGAGAATTCTCTACAATGGAAGTCTCAAACTCCAACTTTTCATTTTTTTCCCAATTCGACCGCACATTATCATCTTCATGTTTTAAGATGCATACATATAAAAATTCACGTGATTTGAAGTTAGTTTACTCCATTTTCCTTGGGTTCAAACATTAACAGTTTTTTTATCAGTAGAATAAAATGGAACGATTAGATCAATGAGTAAACGAACTCCAAATAATTTGATTTTTTTATATATGTACATTTTAAAATATGAAGATGATAATGTGCGATCTGATTGTGAGAAAAATCGGGATATTGGAGTTTGAGGACGCCCCTCCAGAGAAATTCTCCAAAGTGCCACCTACCTACATATTTCTCTCTATATGTACATATAGGAGAGTGGGGGCCGATAGGGTTGGAGGGAGAGAGAGGGGAAGTGAGAGAGAAAGAAGGGGAGAGAAAGAGAGGACGACGACAGCGGTGGGAGATAGAGATGACGTGGTAGCAATGTTTACAGGGCAACGACGACAGTGGCTTCGACCCTAAAGAAAAGAGAGATAGAGAGAAAGGCATATAAAGAAAGTGGAGGGAACAGAGGCATTACCGGGGGTGGCGGGGCAATGGCGGTACAATTACGTTGTCGGGGCAATGGCAATGATAGGGCTATGGGGTCGGGTCTGGGGCAGAGAGAGGGGGAGACTCAGAAAAGGGATCGGGGGATAGAGAAGGGGGTTTTATAGACTTGGGACCACTCTATAAAACCCCTCAACTTGGAGAGACTGAGAAAATTTTCTAGGTGTACTTTGTCCAGGGTTGGCTACCCCACACAAAGAGCACATGCAATTTTTTTTTGCTCGTCTTCTTTGTGTGGGGTTGCTAACCCCGGACAGAGCTTTTTTTAAATTTTTTTTATTTTGATTTTGTCCAGGGTTGACAAACTCAGACGAAACTAAAACTTAAAAAATAGCATAGGCTTTGTCCGGAGTTGACGACCCCGGACAAAGCCAAACTTAAAAAGCAAAGAAAATTTAGCCAGCCCCGAACAAATAAAGACGTATGCAAAAAAAAAAAGTTTCGACCGAGGTTGCCAACCCCGAACTAAACCGACCCCGACGTGCGCGGGCACAACGCTGGTAGGTCAAACCACTTCGCCGCCAACATAGAATGTCAGAGGTTGATTTTTGAAAAAAGTTTTGGAAGATGTCAAAATTTGAAATTATTTATTAAATAAGTTTTTTTTTTTTGAAAAATGCCCCCCTTTTTTGATGGATTTTCTTTTTTTCATCAACAAAGAGCCTCCATAGAGATCAATCGTCGAACCAAATCAATCCACGCGAAATGGACGCAGGACCAAACCCATCACTAAAATTCAAACTGTTAATTTGAGAGAGAGAGAGAGAGAGAGAGAGAGAGAGAGAGAGAGAGATCTACCGAGAGAATCAAAGACAGCGGTGAAGGCGAAGCCCTAGTCCCTCTTCAATTCCAAGAAATTTATTTATCTAGAAGTAAGGCGTCTCGATCTCCTCCTCTTTCTAACTTCTGCTTGTTTTTTGAATTTAGATCACTAGCTATCAATTCATGAAATCAAATGAACTGTGTAACATTTAGCTTCGAGGCAATAGCTACGGCTTTCTGAAGCAGGATTTACGGATAAATTTCTATTATATAAATGATTTTAATCATGATTACGGAGTTTTAGGAGATTTATTTTTTCTATCTGGCGGATAAAGTGTTAGAGATGAGTTCTCAGTGTAGCAACTGTCAAAATTGCACCTTTTTTGATGCCTAAAGATGACGCACTTGGTTGATGGCTAAGGGATAGAATATTAGGTTTTAGGTTCTTCCTGGAATAGAGGAGAAAGGTGCCACTTTGCCCCGAATCTTCGCACAGTGCAGTTTGACAACTATTTCTCGTGGTAACTTTTTTCGGGCATTGTATATTGTGTTTTGAAGCCATGTCTATTGATCTGCAAAGATTCACGGCAGAAACTGGAATTGGGGATCCTTTTGAAAAACAATTGTGATGGCTAGGTTCGCAGAGTGAGTACAATGTCAATTCTGGCAACAGTTTTAGAATGTCTTGTGGATATTGGAAGGAGTATATCTAATAGAGGCTGTTCCTGTTTAACAGTCTTAAAAACTTTTGGCAAGGTTGCTGCTACTAGAAGGCCTTGAACTGAAGTTCAACACATAGTTGCACCTCTTTTTGTTCTACTATATGTCCATAATTATTCATTTTTTTTTTATACGTACTGAATTGGCCTAGAGAATGCTGTTATAGAAAGATAAATATTTGATTTGATTTTGCTTCTAACATCCACTGGTCTATAAGAATTGTCGGTCATGTAATATGTGACTAGAAGAGCAAAATAGCAGTCCCATTTGAACCCTAACACAGGTGAATTGATTATCTTACGGAGCACGTATCTGTATGTGTTCCAAATTTCCAATCCAAAAATGTCTTATTTTCTTATAGAAACTGATCTTAGTTTTATGTATGAGGATTTTCAACATTTTTAGGTCTAGAACTGTAATTGATGGAAATTAGAAAAGTTATGATTTTCCTTTCAAATAAACATATTGCTTTATGCAGTATGCACCAAATAGTTTGTGCTTTGGTTTATTTTCATGGCAAGTAAATCTTTGGGTGCCTTATTTTCTCCTTTTTTCACACAGTTAATGCTTCTCGTTGTCGATATACATCATAATTGACAGGGACTAAGACTAGCCAATAGGGAAAGAGTTAGGTCTCTTGGAGCAGACGTTCAGTGACAGTAGATCGGTGGAGAGAAGGGAGGGTTATATATATCCTAATGGGCACACTTGGAGGGGATTGAATTGCAGAATTAATAGATGGATAAATAGATTGTTAAGTGCAGTGTGCTTGGTATCAGAAGATGGGGGCTTCCCTGTCCAACCTAACGGAGTTTGGCAATAGTGGCTTGTCTGGCCCAAGTCTGGGTGACATACCGGAGAACTGTGTGGCCTGTGTTTTCATGTACCTAACTCCTCCTGAGATCTGTAACCTTGCTCGTCTCAACCGTGCCTTCCGTGCTGCTGCCTCAGCTGACTCTGTTTGGGAGACAAAGCTTCCTCCCAATTATCAGTACCTTCTGGAGCTGCTTCCCCTGGAGAGTTACAAGGATCTCTCTAAGAAGAAAGATGTCTATGCCCTCCTCTCTCGGCCTGTTCCCTTTGATGATGGTACCAAGGCAATCTGGTTGAATAGAGTCACTGGTGGAGTTTGCTTGTCGATCTCAGCCAAGGCTATGTCAATAACAGGGATCGAGGACCGCAGGTACTGGAGCTGGATTCCTACTGAAGAGTCCAAGTTCCGCGTGGTTGCTTATTTGCAACAAATATGGTGGTTTGAGGTGGTTGGGTTGGTCAAGTTTTCATTCCCTGCAGGAGCGTACAGCCTCTTATTCAGGCTACAACTTGGAAGGCCTTTCAAAAGACTTGGACGACGGCTCTGTAATTATGAACATACCCATGGTTGGGATATAAAGCCAGTGCGCTTTCAGCTTTCCACTTCAGACGGTCAGCAAGTCACACGTGAGTGTTGCTTGGATCAGCCAGAAAATGATGATGTAAATGGACACAACAAGCGTGGGAGTTGGATAGAATATCATGTAGGTGATTTTATTGTCAGTAACATGGACATGCTGGAAGTGAGATTCTCAATGAAGCAAATTGATTGCACTCATTCCAAAGGGGGACTCTGCGTCGACTCTGTTTATATCATACCTAGTGAACTGAAGGAGAGAGGGACCACCTGACATATCAACCTTAAATTGGCTGCAGTCTCTGAAGGGTTAAGCAAAGCCGGTGGAGGAGATCATCCATTTGATGGTATATGTCACTTCTTCAATTTTTTCAGTCGTCTGTTGTGATTTCTTGTTAAATTATGCTAGCATGGGTTGATTACTCATGGTCTGTGGTTTATTTTTGTTTAGTCACCAATGCATCAACTGGGATTATACGTTCCTGTAATGACTGTTATCTTTTTACCTGTAACATCATTAATGACACTATCAAAAAAGAGAAAAAAAGTATTTTTTTCATCTTCACTTGGGAGAAGACATGAGTTTTGTTTGAAGATGATATCATTCATAATATCCAGATGTTTAGATTCATGGATACTACAACTTTCTTACAGACACAGTTATACTATTATACTGAACTTAGGGTCTAATCTGATGTCATAACCTTTACTGTCCATGTTGCAATTTATTTCTGTAGGGAGAGTTTAATCCATAAAACTGGGAGCATTCTTGGCGGGGTTAAGGGAAGTTACAGGTTTTATAGTCATAAATGTCATATATGTTCTATGCATCACTATCTTCAAAGCATGCCAAATGATAGCAATAAGAGTTGTACAAGCCTAGATCCTCAACATCATTATAGTCAATACTACTAATTGCATAAATTAGAAAATTTATACTTTTTTAACAATAGAATACATAACGTACTGCAGTGTGCACCACAGAAGATAGTCTGCCTGGATCTGTTTTGAATTACCGAGAAATGTTTTATTTAAATTTTTACATGGTCCAGCATTTTTTTTTAAACTGAAGAGGTTCTATTTCTTTAGAAAGAAGCATAGGTTTTGTTTAAATGCACAAGGACTCTTAGCATATTTAGATATTTAGACTCATTGGCATGACTTTCCCATATACATTACTGGTTAATTTTTTGTTAGACTAATTACATAATTAGGAGTCATATTACTTTATTTATTAAGAGTCTTATAGTTACCTAATTAGGAGTTATATTGCTTTATATATTAGGAGTCTTATAGTTACCTAATTAAGTATCGTATATCTTTATGTATTAGGAGTACTACTCATATTATGAGTTGTAATTGTATTTGCTTATAAATAAAAATATAGAGGACTCATAAACTCTCTGACTTTTTCTTCTAAAATTCTAACATGGTATCAGAACCATGTTTCTTCTGAACGTCGCTTACGCGCCGCCTCAAGCCTGAGCTAGACCGCGGTCATGTAGCAGGGTCATGTTATGACTTCCTGCCTTCTGCTTCAGATCCGCTCGAGATCAACTAAGTCCTAACTAGCATCTATTTGCTGCTTTTTTCTAGTTTCGCTAATGCAAGAACTTCACGCAGACTGTTGTTGTAATGTTCTACTGCCTATCTATTCTATTCAGATTTGCAAACTGCACAGTTGAGTCTACTGTTGCTGCTATCGTATTCTTCATCTGTTGTGGCTGTTGTTAAGGCAATCCGGATCTTCTTTACCTTCATCGACTGCTGTTGTTGCTTCTTGCCATGTCATCGACTATCTCTACTACGTTTTGACTAGTCTTTTATGGTCATCTAATGTTTCTATTGTATTGCCTATGACCATCCTTGGTGGTGAAGTCCGTAATGTGTTCTTTGGTGTCCACTGCCTACTGAGCTTGGGGATCTCTCAAAATCTTTTATATTTAGTTTGAGGATCTCTCAAAATCTCATTTTCTATTGAGTTTGAGGATCTCAGAATTCCCACTTCTATTGAGTTTGAGGATATCTCAAAACCTTATATTACTTGGAGTTTAAGGATTTCTCAAAACCTCATCTTTTACTAATTACTATGTTTTAAGGATCTCTCAAGCCTTTCTTTACTGCTGAGTCTAATAATCTCTGAAAATCTCCTAAAAACCTCCTACTGAGTTTGATGATCTCTCAAAATCTCTTTCTACTAAGTCTGAAAAACTCTAAAATTCTAACTATATCCAAGGAGATTTTTATGCAGTTTTCATGCATAACTGTTTTGGTTTGCAACTTTAGTATCCACATCAATGATTCAGCGGTTTGGTGGATTAGCAATTTAATATTTATCTATTTCTCAATTTTTGTATTTTTGTTTTAAAAAAAATTGTTTAGGAAGTCATTAGCTAGTTTTTGTAACAAGCTGGACATGATTAATATCTATGCTCCAACTTGAGGGGGAGTGTTAAACTTTTTGTTAGATTAATTATGTAATTAGGAGTCATATTACTTTATGTATTAGGAGTCTTATAGTTACTTATTTAGGAGTCTGCTTTAGGTATGAGGAGTCATATTGCTTTATGTATTAGGAGTCCTGTAGGTACCTAATTAAGAGTCATATTTCTTTATGTATTAAAGTCTTGCTCATATTATAAGTTGTAAATGTATTTGCCTATAAATAAGAATATAGAGAGAGAACTCATAAACTTTCTCAAACTTTTTCCTCTAAAATTCAGATACTTTTCTAAGCTTACAGTTATCTAGTTTAGTCTCATAATCTTTTCTAGCACTTTCATTTCATTGGGATAGCCAACCTTTGTGACAACATCCTGTATCACAATGTTAATTAATTTCCCTTAACAAAACTTGAGGTCTCTCGTTTTTTTTCTCTCTTTGTAGTTCATTATCAACTATCCATTTGACAAATTTTTCTTACAGTAGTGCCGGAAGCAATATCAGATTTAGCTCTTAATTCTTGGCCACTTTTTCCTTCGTGCACAATGTATCTCCAAACACATTGCTTGAGAGTCCTTTCAAGAAACTAAACTTACAAGGTGTTCCATTAGTATGACATTTCTCTTAGGAAGTTGGAAACAGCTATCCAGACATACTTGAAACTGTTGATACATTTTTTATTATCTCCGTATTCGCTGCAAGTGATGATAATCTTGATTTCCATGAGTCAGGTTGGACCTGAACCTTTTCTATCAATGAAGCATATTTGAGCGCTGGAGTATTTCCAGACTCAGATGCAAACCTGTCTACTAAGTTTGGTGTTCACAAATTTCAAACTACTCTTGTTTTATGAAGCCAAATAATCATACCTCAGCAATCAATCTCCAACTTCAGTCTTGTCCTCTCAGATTTTGAAATTGGCTTACTAGTAGTGATGGAATTTTGCTCCTTCCATTGGCTACCCTACAAAGAAAGTATTTTTATAATATCCAGTTTCGTGAATATTAGCATGCTGTCAAAGTAGGAAGCAGTGTTTACATCATTTTGCAGTATTTTTTGCTTCATTGAATCATACGAAAATGACTGATGAAAGCTTCCGTGGCAAGGCAAAAGAATGAGATGATTGATAATCTTTTCCCATACCTTACCTTCAGTAAACCGAAGGAGAATCCAGTCACCAGGGTCCATGATAGAAATGTAGAGGAAATAGATTGTTTGATCCATTTAAG